>VFIW01000156.1:0-79899 GCA_006386115.1 Globisporangium splendens | reverse complement strand
GCGAAATGTGTGGTGAACTTGTCGAGACGTAAGACACAAAACAAGCCAATATTTTCATGAGAGAGTCACGGATTTAACATGAGAGCGCGTTTTAGTATCTTGATGAATCGGTCCACGCAGATGATTTACTCGCGTATTTAGTGCCAACATGAGGATTCTGCGCAATGATATCTCCCCTACCCCCCTACACATCCAGTGGAAAAACTGACTTTTGAGTGGTGCTGGTCTGGCTTGGAAGTGATCACTTGCAAACGCGACTGAAAGCTGTCCACTTTGATTACACCTCGACAACTGCACGACACTGCAACACGGATGGAGCGCAAACCTGCCGCATCACCTGGCCACTTGGAATACGCTCCAGCAGAAATACGAAGCGAAGCAGCTTACCTCCAATCGATCCTCACAACTGAATCCACCTCCTGCAAGGTCCAAGCCGAACTCGAAGCATGCCGCGTACCTTCTCACCCCCATCCTCGCCGATCCGCTCGCCCGCGCGCTCCAAGCTCCGGTCGCCGGCGCATCGCGCAGAACTGATGAACCTGAAGTCCACGATGCCCGAGACCATCCAGTACCTCGACCAGTTGAGCTTCGATATGGTCGCGAACAAGCACTCTGGCGACAAATCCTCCAAGGGCGTGCAGTACATTCTCACGGTCGAGAACAGATCGAGTGGCTCGCAATGGACGGTGAGTCGCTCGTACCGTGCCTACCGTGATCTCCAGGAGCGACTCCTTGACGTCATGAAGCAGGGTCATTTCTGCAATGCCGAGTGTCCGTGGATGTACTCGTTCGTGAAGAGCCAATTCCCCAAGGAGTGTCATTTCTACTCGTCCACTAGCTATGTGATCAACAAGCGCCGCGACGCGTTCGTGAAATGCTTTAGCATGCTGCACGCGCACTTGCTCAACCGCGGCAACCACAACTGCTCGGTTGTCACGAACGGTGTCGCGATGGAGCTGATCAAGTTCATCAACGAAGACTTGGAGGAAGCCAGCGAGCACAGCTGGAGCACCTTCACGACGACCGTTGATGAGACGCCATTCTCCGATTTCAACGTCACGGAGCTCCCGATGCTCGAGATCTCGGTCAAGTACACGAGCCAGTCCTCCGACACGAGCACGAGCAGCAGCAGCAGCAGCAGCGATGGTAGCAGAAGGAGTCGCAGCAGCAGTCGCAGCCGTCGAGCGAGCTTCTCTACTCCCAACGAATGCGGTCTGTGCAACCCGAGCCGAGGCAGCGTGGCTGCTGTCGACGACGCCAACCCTGAGACCCACGCCAGCGACTGCGAGAGCACGGCCTCGAACGACTCGTTCTCGTTCACGAAGCTGAGCTGCGGCCACCAGTTCCACGACGAGTGCATCATCGCCAAGCTGAACGAGTCCATGCACTGTCCCACGTGCGGCCAAGCCCAAGTCTGAAGAGAGAGAGGGTGGATTTCGTAGCTATATGGTCATGCACTGGTTTGTGTTAATCCTATTTATGCATGCTCCTTTTCTTCTCCTCAGATTCTATTTTTTGATCTGGCTTTTTTTTTTCGGTAATTGAAGTGTCCCACGGATGGAGGAATACAAACCCCAAGTCAATTCACAAATATTAAAAGTAGCGTGTTTTGATTGGCTGATATATGTCATAATCACAAATGAGAGCGACACGATTGGCTAACAGCAGTTCGGTGTTGCTGAACCGTGACGATCACTCAAGTGCCATTTTACACCTCGTCAATTTGAACTCCTCGCCCCGAATAACGAGACTTTGATGCAATTCACAATCACATCAGCCAGCAGAAGCGATAGCCTCATGTCGTTCTCCGGTCGATTGCATCAGCCGACAGCGTCGAACCGCAAGCGCAACTCGGTCGTGGCTGTGCTCCCGGCGTCCATCGCGTGGCTCGAGCTGCTCAGCATGACCATGAAGGTGGAGTCGCCCTCCGCCCGTCACCACAACACGAGTCGGCAAGCTCCCAAGTTCGTTCATTACCAGTTGACACTGCAGCAGAAGAGCACGTCTGGGGAACGCGCGCTTGAATGGAGCCTCAGTCGCTCCTACGACGAGTACCGCGCGTTCCAGAAGCGATTGCTCAAACTGATGCAACATGGTCACTTCTGCACGGCCGAGTGTCCGTGGCTGTACACGTTTGTGAAGAGCTACTTTCCCAAGAAGACGTACTTTGCCTCGGACGCCAGCTGCACCCGACTCGCGGAGAAACGGCGCGAATCGTTGCTGCGCTGTCTGATCGCGCTACAGACGTTCCTGTTGAACCGTGCGAACCATGGTTGCGGCGTGGTCGTGGACAGCGTCGCGATCGAACTGCTGCAGTTTGTGCTCCAAGATGAAACCAAGGACCATCCGTTGAAGCGTCAGTTGTTTTCCAGTGACGGCAGTTTTAGCGTATTTTCAAGCGACTCGGCCATGTCGACGACTTCGGACGAAGAGGAAACAGGCAGCTCGACCGAGTTTGAGGGCGGTATGTGCACCTTGTGCGAGTCGAGCCTCGATGGGGAGCCGTCTAGCAATTCCAATTCGACTGCGAGTATGGGAAATCAGTCGCAGAACAGCATGTACTCGTCCGGCAACAGCAGTTCGAGCTGCACGACGACGCTGAGCTGCGGCCACCAGTTCCATGACGAGTGCATTATCCCAAAGCTGAACGAGTCCATGCAGTGTCCAACGTGCGGCGCGAAGCAGTCCAGCCACGCGTAGACAGGTGCCTGCCAGATTCATTGGGGCAAGATACCTCATATTTATCGCGTGATGAAGTGCTCCTTCCCTCCCTTCTCGCTTTGCTCTTCCCTCCTATCTTTCTCATCTTCTCTCTTTCTCTTACAGGCGCTTTGTGCAAAAGTACCACCTCCACACTGCAGGTGAGTCTTTCACCATCACTGTGGCACTGGGTTATGTGCACAGACCATCATTCTGTTGATCTGATGTCCACGGTGCAGCTGCGGTTTTAAGCATGATCAAATGCGCCTGCATAATGTAGAGATGCACACGCTCATGCGAGGAACACGATGGAAGTTGAGAGATCAGCAGCGTGCTGCGGATTCCTCTGTACGATCGAACTCAACTCTGGTGAATATCATTGAAGCCGCTAGTTGTTGAGGCTGAGTGAGGTCGGACCAAAAACCTGCTTGCTTTGGCGACCATCATTCTTTTGACAAATGTAATTTACGTGCTGTACTCATCACAAATTTTAGGCGATGTGTCCTGTTGTTTTGCAGGTTTGAACAACCGGTATTGATCGGTATGGAACCTATGTAAATGCATATGCGTCAGCAGAGTTGTTTCTGACTTGTTGATCTGAACTCCTCTGTTGAACTCTTCCGCCTGGGACGGCGCGATTGGGAAAATGACGGCGGACCATAAAATGCGTCTGTGTTCTCTTGCTGGAAAGAAAAGAAGAAAGCGTTTGATCAACAGACGCGGCGGTTGCTGCAGTCCACGAATTGGTTTCTTTCTATAAAAATGACGCCGAGAGATCTTCTTCTGCAGTGGCAGCTGACAAACGACTAGGCGCAAAATTCATCGCGCAAACGAGTCACACAACTGCAACGAAAGACGATCTATCCATCGTTGCACTTGCTGCACTCTCAACTGCAAACCATCTTCCACTATGATGAGATGCGATGATCTGCCGACGAGAATTGACGGGGCAAACGCACATCACGAGCGGAATTTATTCTCTTCAGTCTTTGCGTTTGAGTATTTACCTTTTCTGTTTGAAAGATCAGTCCGACAAGCAAAGCATTCGCGCAGTTCGAGCGAGTCGCAAAATCCAAAGGAAAGAGCATCCTTGTCCCAAGCTTTTGCTGTACTCTCAACTGCGGGGAGCGAGGATCGGAAGACGAAAGTCGACTTGCTGCAAGACACGACCCGCACAAGCCGAGTTGACACAACAACGCAATCCGAATGCGCCACACAACGCAATGCCGTCGCGACCTTGCTTCTGCAACCAACTGCTGCAGTTAACAGTTCGTTTGTCTTCACACATGATGGGGAACGAGATTGCGCGAGTGGCTTCAAAAATCGGAGCTGCACTTAAGTCACCATCCTTCGAGATGCAAAACAAACACGACAAAGTAAAGATTATTAGCTCATGTGCATAGCTTGCGTTTTCTTGAACCGTACGTCCGCCGTCTGACGTTTGCTTCGGAGGATCGAAGGAAGGTGAAGCTTGCAGTGTGCGCTCGCCGTCTGGGTCAGGCGGTCTGAATCCGCTCCAAGTGGTTCTTGCGATTCCAACGGCAACTTTCGCATGTATCTCACGCCAGGTGGTTGGTGACTAGTTAGTTCCTGTGTTCAGGGGTGGTAGTGAGCGAAAACAGAGCGAGCGCGAAATCCTCTCCAAGATGATGCCTGGCTGCAGACTGAGGAACAGGCGGTTCTCTGACCTTCACTGTCTCACACACACATGTCCAGTAACAATGAGCGAGCGCTCCGTGCAGTTCCAAATTCAAGAGCGAGCAATCGTTCCGCGACCACGACCTAGTGAAGACACTGGAGACCGCGACATGTTAGGAACGTCAACAAGAAAATGGTCGCCACTGCATCAAGTTCTATCAGCCAAAGCGTTAAACGTTTTGATGAAGGATACCATCGCCGGGGCTTTGCTTTGCTTTATCCACCACCCACTGATTAACAGAACGACTTTGAGTGGCTGTCGCACATTCCGCGATTTCGTCTTCCTCCGAGAAAGTCGCCGTAAAAGCACACTTGCTCGCCTTGTCATATTCTGTCCTTTGCAGCGGAGGATGGACTGACTGACAGGCAGGGACCGCATCCGCGACCGCACGACTGCGAGAGAAGCAAAGAGGAATTCGATGGAAAGAAGCTCGAGTTTCCAGATGCGCACTGGTCTCTTGTCCTACGCTTCTTTGCGTGGCGCCAGCAACAGAACGTAAACAAGCTCGCAAAGCCACTCACTCGCGCTGCTTGGCTCGTTTTTTTCGCAGACGACGCGTCCTGTTTCTATTTTCCAGTTTTACCTGTGATACTCGATCTTTCTTCTATTTTAGAACGAATGGTTTTGTGGTAAAAGATGCGTTTGCTATTCCAGGTTAGCCTGTGGAAACGGATAAAGACACCGACCATCATTCCGAGCATTACCTAACGTACCCCTTCACGCAAAGGTGAGTCTTGCTCACTCGTCGGTTCATGCCAGTGCGTCAGTCACTCGTTCGGCACGCAGGCAGGCGTGAACGCCGCTGCTCAGTCAATCTCCTCCTCCCATCAAAAACGAGACCAGATGGGTGGCGCCGTGGACACTTCCAAATTTACAGGCTGCCAGTTGTTTTGGATATTTTAAAAAGAGGCTCGCTCGACAGGTCACTCGCCAGCAACAGTCGAACGTCGAGAACAAGACATTCACAATCTCATTCCTGTATTAGCAGCCTGCAGATCAGCACACACAATGGCATCCGCTACCGTCTCCAAGACGCTCAAGCGGCATCCGAAGTGCTCGTCGTTTTACTCGACCACGGCGCGGCCGCATGACGCCAGCGCCAGAGCAGCAGAGCTCGCGCCAATGACCCCTAGCATCGCGTACCTGGAACAGCTCACGATGCACATGACGGTCTCGAAGGCGCTCAAGGGCGGTCCACAATACGCGATGACAGTGTATCACAAGAAAACCAAGGCGACGTGGCGAAACTGCCGCGATTTCGAAGAGTACACGCAGTTCCAGACCCGCTTGGTGCGCGCAATGTCGCGTGGCCACTTTTGCTATGCCGAGTGCCCGTGGTTGTACACGTTTGTCAAGCGCGCATTCCCGAAGTCATCGTTTTTCAACTACTCGTCGCCACGTGTGGTCGAATTGCGCAGAAAAGCACTCAACCGATTCTTCAATACGCTCCAGGCAGTCTTGCTCAACCACTCGAACCACGGGTGCTCGACACTCACGAATGAAGTCGCGAAGGAGTTTGTTGGATTTATCTATGGTGGCGTGAGCGATTCTGCGCCATGGGAGAATTTGTCCCCAGTCGCTCGTGGTGGAACTTTGGCGCGCACATTCTCAGAGACGTTTATGTCGGCGTCGTCGACTTCCGAGGAAGAAGGAGACGGAGAAGACGCTGTCGTCGCACCAGGCGTGAGTGAGGACTACCACGCGAACGAGCGCGAGTGCTGCGCGATGTGTGCATTGCATCAAGTCCGCTCCGATGAGCAAGTATTTGCATGGTGGCAAGCGAAGAGCCGCTTCGAGAGAGAGAAGCCGGCGCCAATGGCAAGCAAATCGTCCGAACCTGCACCACCTTACGCGATGCAATCTCCATTTGCTTATGCACACTCGCCCGAATTCCACCATCACCACTACGGTGCTTCAATCACTCCTGCCAAAGCCAAGAAGTTTGACGTGACGTCTCGCGATGCCTCCAACCAGCTTACGCTGATCATGGAACCTGGCATGTCGCCGCTCATGTCGCTCGCGGACACCGCCGTTCTCGGAGATGAAGAGATCGCGGTGCTCGGCCACGACGGTACGCCAAAGGAAGCGTACCCAGGCACTCCGAAGAGCTCGTTCCACAGCACGAGCATGTCGGGATGGACGAACTCGTTGCTTTCGTCGCCACCACCACTTTCGTTTTTGCAAGATGACGACGACGATTTCTTCAGCAAGAGCGCCTACAACCCCAGCAGCCGCAACAATGGTCTGAACGCGTCGGCTGCGCAGACCAAGCGCGAGTGCACGGGCCACAACTCGATGCCAACACCGACGTTTTTGCGCAAACGCATCCGGACGCTTCCCCGCCGATCGCTGAACGTGTGGTGCTCCGTGAGCAACGCGCTGAGCCAGAAGCTCAAGAGCTCGCAGCAACACACCTTCTAAGAGGAGAATTCGGCGTGGATGTTGATTCCATTGCGACAAGACGTGGGAGTAGTGTGGATGGCAGTTGTCATTTACAAATAATTATCGATAGGTGTAGCTGGGAACTGTCTTCCCTACCCATTATGAACGAAATATTTATCACCCCAACACCACATCTCAACATGTTTGGACTTTGTGTCATTTCATTTCACAGCGCGACCTGTTGGTAAATATCCGCATGAACTTTCTGCGGTCATATGACACAGGTATACATTAAGCCCAAGTCAGATCCGTCATGCATGCTCTGGATTTCTCGGCTGCTATCCTGCCAAAATCCACTATCGATAGCTTCGCATGTGATCCAACTTCAAGCAGGTAAAGTTTGGTTTTTGCACTGCAGTCGCAAGGGAATAATCTATGCTGGTAATAGAGATTGGCTCAAGTGCAGATTCGAATTGTGGAGACGGACCATCCCAAGTTCTCATGTAAAAAGCAGCCAGCGAGACTCGTTTCTATGTGGTGCGTTCCCCGCTTGAACCTGGCCAAGAGTAATCCACTGTCGCTATCTCTTTTGGCATCAACCTCAGGTTGATTTGACTTTGCCATCATCAGCAGTCTGCAGCTTCTCGGCACCTCACCAGATCTCGCTGCCTTCGACACGTTGATGTTGCTCTCTCAGCCAATGGCAATATCGATAAAATACCGGTCTCTCGTACTTGGTATTTGTATTGAAGAGCTGGCAAGAGTCAAGAATCGGTAGAGGACCGGAGTTCTATTCGACGATCAGCAAGACTTCTGTCGAAGAAAAGTCTTCTCATACTGGTATACATACCGGGATGAAGCTTCTATTTAGAGTAGGTCTTCTGTTCAGGCATTTCCACTACGCATGCTGAACAGCTCTACCATTGGTCGAAATTCAACTCAAGGCTGTGCTTGCAGAATCAAAGGTGCGAGGGAACTGTGAGATCGCGCAATTGAAAGCACATCTGGTGGAGAAAGAACGTCGTTTAAAAACAACAAGCAGCTTTACCCGCCAGCAGAAGTCGGATGTCCCGACAATACCCAAGGATGTTTGAACCACTGCTCCAAGTCTGATGCGTGCACCGCGCGAGAAAATATGAACCCGCCAAAGGAATGTCTCGTTGTCACCATGATGTACGAATGTTATGACCCGGGGTACCTCCAAGCTGTGATGTCGAATATTGGCATCCCAGCCTATTTCTGCTTTATTGGGTACGACGCCACCGCCGAGTACGCGCTCTACGCGCAAAAGAACAAAATCCCGGTGCTGTTCTACCACTACGAGCCTGAGTTGTTCCACGTCAAGCACGCCGGTCTTTTTGACCGTGTGTTTCTTCCACGACCAATTCCAGAGCGAGTGGTGCTCGCAACAGGCACCTACGGCGAGAACGGCTACGGCGAACCCACGACGAATCCAGTCGATGTCGACTTTCCGCCCACCAAATTGACCAAATACGCGGCTTCTCTACTGATGAACAGCGACAACGACGGACCTGTGAGCAATTTGGTGTCCAAACTGTCGCTTTCCGAGCTCAATATCAACGACATGCTTCGCAAGCACGACCAGATACCGCGAATGGCAAACAACCCCACAGTGGAATTCCAGGCTGCGTGCCAGTGGCTCAAAGAAAACTACACCGTGTGGGAACTCTGGCTCGACCGGCTGCCGCTGTGTACGTTTGAGAAATACATTCAGTACCAAGTCAACGGATGTGATGCGAGTGGCAACAACACCAGCGCATATCGCACGATCTTGTTCTCGTGGGTCACGCCAAACCCGAAGAACGCGTCGCTGCCGTACAGCTGTGATGGAGGGCTCACGGAGTACCCGCCACCACTAAAGACCAGTCGCTCGTGCAAGTGGGTTCTTGCTGACGCGTCGAGATGGTTGAGTTGGATCAACACCAAGCCAACGTGCGACTCCACGTTCTACGAGTACAACGTGTCGGCGTGCGATTCCGCATCGAAGCGCAGGGTTCACTACTACTGGCTGCTAGCAGACCCAGCGAGTGCGACGAGATCATTGGAGTGCGATCTGTCCACAACGACGACGCTGCCAGAGGATGTCCTAGTCGACTGTGGGTACGTGCCGCTCTCGTCGCCGGTCTTCATGGTGTGGGCGATCGCGAGTGGCGTTCTCATCTCTGTGCTCGTGCTCGCGATGGTGTTCGTGTTCGTGTACCGGAAAGCTCCGATCATCAAGCGGTCGCAATTTGAGCTGCTCGAGCTGATGATCTTTGGCGACATCCTCGTGTGCTTATCGGCGATCGTGTACGCCGGCGAGCCGTTCGACGTATTGTGCGCTGCGCGTCCGCTTCTGGTCTCGTCGGGGTTCACGGCGATTTTCGGTGCGCTGTTTGTGAAGTCGCTGCGCGTGTACCGCGTGTTCATGAAGAGTTCGATGAAGCGCGTCAAGATTAACACTCTGATGGTGGTCAAGGTGTTGTCGGTGTTCTACGCGGTGGACCTGGTCATCATCGGCGTGTGGTTTGGCGTCGACTTTCCGAAACCAACGACGATGCGGGAGCCGGCGATCGAGTTTCGGGGTGAAGTGGAGCGCGTGGTGTGCCATTCCGAGAGTTTCATCTTCAGTGCGCTGCTGATGTTCTGGAAGGTGATCGTGCTGGCGTTGGGTATCTACATTTCGTTTTTGATCCGGAACGTGGCATCGGATTTCCAGGAGTCGATTTGGATTTTCTCGTCGTCGGTGCTGGTGGGGTGTCTGGTGATTTTGCCGTTGGCGTACTTGGTGGATTTGGCTGCAGTCCCGTTCTACGTGTTTCTGGCAGGTTCGTTGCTGATCTGTACGGCTGTGGTGATGTCGTTCATGCTGGTGCCGAAGGTGTGGCGTTTGCATGCAGTGTCGACATCGTCCAACTCGTCAAAGTACCCGCTTTCGTCACCACATCGCGCGTCACTGGTCGTTGCCACTGAAAGTGTTGGTGACTTGGGTGCAAAAAGCAACTCATCAGACCAATCTCCTGCTGATGCATCAAATGGAGGAGAAAAGGGGAAAATCCAAATGAGCACAAGCAGTTTGGGCTGCGAGACGTCATCTTTGGCAGGAGCTCGATCGCGTAAAACGACTGTGCGGCCCATTGCAGAGATCTGATGACCAGCGTTAGGGTACCGGGGTGGCGAATATGCTTTTCGCTGTAAAGGCAAAGCCCGATTGTGTTTGAAGGAGAGAGTTAGTTTCGTTTTTTTCGACAGCCTCCAGCTGGTATCCTACCTATCAGACACCAAACTCAGCTTCGCATCATTTCGCGAGGTGTCGTGTATGCCAAGCAGGTTTAAGCTGAGCTGGTTTATGATAGGACACGGATACAAAGCCAAGAACAGCTATTGCTCTATGTTCGGCGAGAGGACGATGAAAGGACAGCGTATTAGCGAACACATCAAGAACTGCCTTTGAGAGGGGCTTTCGTCATCCGCTGAAGTTGATACAATCACAAACCTCGACAATGTTGATGCTGATTGATTTGAGTGGACATCACTTAGGTCAAATGATATCGCTTCTATCATCCCTCCGACCTCGAAAAATTGAAAGTGTGAGTCATCTCTTGTTTTCTCACGCAAACCATCCGACAGATGGAGTTAATCATTCACCCATAGCCCGATTTCGTTTTAGCTTCTGTAATGCGTTATAAAGTGGTTTGAAATGCAGACGGAAGCTCCGGCATCATGAAGGTTGTACTGTGAAAGTGCGCACACGAATTTCAGCCTGGTCCACGTTGTTCGCTGGTGTTATCTTCACTCCACTAGCTCTCGTAGTCTGATCAGACGAGTCTGCCTGGATATAATCAATCCCTTTCTGGTTTCCATTAACAGTCGAAGGCGCGCTGCACGCGGACGACCTTGGCGATGTCGACACTGCATGCAAACGCCACACCTTCGGCACCAGCATGAACGACATCACCACAGCCGTACAGATCAGCAACGAACCTACCAGAAACACGTAGAACGGGACTGCAGCCAAATCCACCAAGTACGCCAACGGCAAAATCACCAGACACCCCACCAGCACCGACGACGAGAAAATCCAAATCGACTCCTGGAAATCCGATGCCACGTTCCGGATCAAAAACGAAATGTAGATACCCAACGCCAGCACGATCACCTTCCAGAACATCAGCAGCGCACTGAAGATGAAACTCTCGGAATGGCACACCACGCGCTCCACTTCACCCCGAAACTCGATCGCCGGCTCCCGCATCGTCGTTGGTTTCGGAAAGTCGACGCCAAACCACACGCCGATGATGACCAGGTCCACCGCGTAGAACACCGACAACACCTTGACCACCATCAGAGTGTTAATCTTGACGCGCTTCATCGAACTCTTCATGAACACGCGGTACACGCGCAGCGACTTCACAAACAGCGCACCGAAAATCGCCGTGAACCCCGACGAGACCAGAAGCGGACGCGCAGCGCACAATACGTCGGACGGCTCGCCGGCGTACACGATCGCCGATAAGCACACGAGGGTGTCGCCAAAGATCATCAGCTCGAGCAGCTCAAATTGCGACCGCTTGATGATCGGAGCTTTCCGGTACACGAACACGAACACCATCGCGAGCACGAGCACAGAGATGAGAACGCCACTCGCGATCGCCCACACCATGAAGACCGGCGACGAGAGCGGCACGTACCCACAGTCGACTAGGACATCCTCTGGCAGCGTCGTCGTTGTGGACAGATCGCACTCCAATGATCTCGTCGCACTCGCTGGGTCTGCTAGCAGCCAGTAGTAGTGAACCCTGCGCTTCGATGCGGAATCGCACGCCGACACGTTGTACTCGTAGAACGTGGAGTCGCACGTTGGCTTGGTGTTGATCCAACTCAACCATCTCGACGCGTCAGCAAGAACCCACTTGCACGAGCGACTGGTCTTTAGTGGTGGCGGGTACTCCGTGAGCCCTCCATCACAGCTGTACGGCAGCGACGCGTTCTTCGGGTTTGGCGTGACCCACGAGAACAAGATCGTGCGATATGCGCTGGTGTTGTTGCCACTCGCATCACATCCGTTGACTTGGTACTGAATGTATTTCTCAAACGTACACAGCGGCAGCCGGTCGAGCCAGAGTTCCCACACGGTGTAGTTTTCTTTGAGCCACTGGCACGCAGCCTGGAATTCCACTGTGGGGTTGTTTGCCATTCGCGGTATCTGGTCGTGCTTGCGAAGCATGTCGTTGATATTGAGCTCGGAAAGCGACAGTTTGGACACCAAATTGCTCACAGGTCCGTCGTTGTCGCTGTTCATCAGTAGAGAAGCCGCGTATTTGGTCAATTTGGTGGGCGGAAAGTCGACATCGACTGGATTCGTCGTGGGTTCGCCGTAGCCGTTCTCGCCGTAGGTGCCTGTTGCGAGCACCACTCGCTCTGGAATTGGTCGTGGAAGAAACACACGGTCAAAAAGACCGGCGTGCTTGACGTGGAACAACTCAGGCTCGTAGTGGTAGAACAGCACCGGGATTTTGTTCTTTTGCGCGTAGAGCGCGTACTCGGCGGTGGCGTCGTACCCAATAAAGCAGAAATAAGCTGGGATGCCAATATTCGACATCACAGCTTGGAGGTACCCCGGGTCATAACATTCGTACATCATGGTGACAACGAGACATTCCTTTGGCGGGTTCATATTTTCTCGCGCGGTGCACGCATCAGACTTGGAGCAGTGGTTCAAACATCCTTGGGTATTGTCGGGACATCCGACTTCTGCTGGCGGGTAAAGCTGCTTGTTGTTTTTAAACGCTGACACAGGTACAGCCCGGATGAGAGACTCCTGCGCTCGATAGCCTTCCCAAAAGTTCGCAAAGTACGGACCCGATGGATGTTTGGTAGTGTTGAGGTACTCGTCGATGAAATCCACGATTGTGTATAATCCAGCGCCTACTGCATACGACTCGTCGGTGTACTTCTTGAGCCGTTGCTCGATGCCGGCGATCCAGACTTGGAGATTGAGATGCACGGGGGTGCAGCTTCCAATGATCCCAGACGCCATCCGCTGCGTTAGATCCGACATGTCTAAGCTGTAAACTCTGACACTTCGTAGCCCAAGGTCTCGGTCGTAAGGTTCGCAAATACATCCAAGGTCATTTCATGCGATGCCCAGCGTTTCCGTTCCATGATGAACGTATTGCTAATCTTGCCTTGCTTTGTGATCGCACCACTCGCATCCACTTCGGCGTCAGCACCATGGACGAACGTGCCTTTTGCCATGCAATCACAACTGTACACTCCAGCGGCAGCCGTTCGCGGATCAAGCACCTGGTAGCGAGGGCTGGGTGCAGAGACTGATGCACCGGTCGATTGAGTTTGTCTCGATCACTCGCGGAAATCTCCATCTCCTTCACCACCGACGCGACCCGTTCCTCCGTCAAGCACGCGCCCAGAAAATGGTTTGGTGCATACACCGCCTCTACGACATTGATGCCGCACACAGCCAAGTTGAACGTCAGAACACTCCATGCGAATCAGGCGGTTGCAGAGCAAAAGTGTACCCATGTCTCAAAGTTCGCATGCTGCGGTTCACTCGATCTGAATGAGCAGCTCCACTCATTCTCATGAAGAGAGGTGACACTGTAGTGATTCCTCTCTATGTGATAGATGCAAACCGATTTGACAAAAACCAAAATGAAGTGCAGTTTCATTGGGTAAAACTGTGTGAAAGGCAATGTGGGATTGTGCTAGTCGCGTCCAAATTGGCAACTTCAACTTGGTTTCGACTGACTGCATGGCTTCAGGGCGTTGGTGTCTGTCAGTTTGCTTTGGATCATGCGATCGAACTGAACCAAGTCCAAAATGGTGCCGAACATCAGAGGATGCATTCAGAGGAGACAGATGACCCCTCACTATCACTGGGCATCCAGCCTGATGCAATATTGAGGTATACTGTCCCCAGAAAAATGATGGTTTCAAAGTCTCCGATTTTCAAATGCACCCGCATCTTATACGCAAACGCTGTCAAATGACGTCTTGACTTGTCCCGCTTGCCCTGTTTGTTTTGTCCCGGTGCACTCTGCGTTGGGAAATGGACCAGAGCACGGTGTAAAATAGATGATTCCCCAGAACACCAGTAGACTGCCGCAACGACCGAGGACGCTTCGCGTGCTTCAATGGTCTTTGCGTTCATGAAGCAATTATGGACCGTGGGTCATACAGGACGCCTACATCAGCCGCGCGGTGGAGCAGATGAAAACCGTAGCGAATGCCAAATGACGATCCATTCCGAGGGTGCAAGCACAACAAACATGTGATCCTTGCCTGCGTCTCAAGGGGTAAGCAAGGAGAGGACGAGGCAGAAAGAAATTGCAATTCCGCATGTAACGAAAGGCGGCTCGTTGCATCGGACTTGCATACATTAGCATTGCATGCAGAAGGACGATGAGGCGCTTCCTTTGCTGGCAAACATGTTTCTTGGGAACGTTTCCATGAGGCTCGCTGGTGAATCGAAGTCATCGTCATGAACCGGCTGGTAGCAAGCGGATTGGACGACGAGCTTGCATTCGAAGCCACAAGGTTCAGCGTCTTCATGCTCCATCCTCCTCCTGATGGTACTGTCGAGGCACCAATGCTTGTGGTCCCTGTCAGGGATTGGCGCATCGCAGCGTCACGTAGCACGATGTCGAACAGTGGTTTCTCTCGATCACGCGCGTTCTCATTATTGCGATAACTTTGTTGGTCAGTGGTGCTTGCCGAACGATAGGATTGACTCATGAATGCTGCTGGATGCGAGCGTGACGTGTTGGCTAATTGCAAAGGCTGTTTGCTGTATGAGGGAGCAGCAGCCACGCGTGTCCCTGCGCTGGACTCACCACGTTTTGTTTCGGATCACGCTCGGTACCGCTGCATCGGGCTTTTTTGCGCATCTTTCTTTGCCGCACTGGCAGGATCGTATGTTGCCTTTGATAATCGTTTCCGCAGTTTGTCTCGGCAAACAGATTGATACTTTGCGATCCGATTCTGCGCAGATTTCGTCAAGTAAGTACACGTTAAGCCATGGTAGTTTCGATACAGGCTACCGCATACTATACCTCATGGAATCCACGCTCGCATTTTCGGCATCGGACGCGACCAACTTCGTCAGGTGCATTGAACTCTTCCGCACGTTCAGCTTCAAAAAGGCGGGATCCTTGTCCATATAGCTGTGTTTCTGGATTGTCTACAGCACAGACATTGGCTTTTGTCGCCGGTACGTCTAAAATGCTCCCTGCAGTGCCTTGACACGATTCTTGATCCAACTTCAACGCCAACTCGACCAACTACCAGCGCAAAATGGAGTCCGTGTTCGCAGTGATGAGCAAACTGCAGTTACCGGCATTGCTGCGTGAACACATCCGCCAGTATTACGAGCATCTGTGGCGCGAGTACGAGTCGCTCGACAGCGAGCTCGTAAAACTCGCCAAGGATCTCACGCACAATCTGACACTGGAAGTCGTGCTGTTCAAGTACATGGATTTGGTCATGAACGCACCGTTTTGGCGCGAGTGCTCACCGGATTTCCAAAAGCAGCTCGTGCTGCATCTGCAAGTGCGCGTGTACTTGCCGGACGATTTTATCTTGCAGCGTGGCGAAGTCGGTGACGAGTTTTATATGATCAACCGCGGCAGCTGCGAGCTCACAACAGGACCTGACTCGTTCGAACAAGCGACAGCGCCGCTGCACCCTCCCCGTTCAACAGCGAGCGATGTACGATGCACCGACGCGTCCAGGTACGCGAGCTCGGGGTATTACGGTAATAGCGTCGGTGGTGCACGAGGACTCGAATCGATTGCGACCGCCGACAATGAGCGGCATCTCAAACGGTCTTGCATCCGCACGAGTGACGGTAGCATCAGCAATGGCGTGCTCTCTGCACACAGCCAAGAACGCGCAGCAAAGCCCAAACTGACGCGGCGGCTCATCCGCGGCCAAGCGTTTGGTGAGATTGCATTGGTGATGAATTACGAGCGCACGGCGAACGTACGCGCCATGACGTACGTGGAGATGTGTGTGCTGACGCGGACAGATTTCCAGACGGTTCTCACGCGATACCCTGAGGACCGATGCCACATGATCTCCAAAATCCTCACGTCGTGCATGGAAAGCAACGAGGCACGGGACGTTTTTTGTCCGCTGAAAGACGCCGTAGTGACCGTGTTCACAGACCGCAGTCGCCATGACGCCGCCGCCGTCGAGACGATCACCGCGAAACACGCTGCGGTTATTATCAAGTGCGTCGTGAGCCCCGAAGTGACCGACTCATCGATGAAGTTTGGCTTTGGTGCCAAGCTGAAGCGCGATCTGATCAAGCTCAAAGAGCAAGACGACGCGCAAAAACAGCGCTGGGAAGTGAGAAACACTCCGCTCTCGCGGTTGACACGACGAGGGTCCACGGAACCAGACCAGAAGCACGCGGATGGCTTGGTGGAAGCCTCGACGCTGACTGGGTCCACTTGTGGTGCTGCTGCTTCTACGGGATCGTCTGCACTGGAGTCAAGAATGCAAACCTTGGAGACGACGCAAAACCACATCCTGCGTCAGCTCCACGACATGCGCTCCGCCATGAACGACCTTCGCCTCGGGTCGTCTTCACTATCAGCCTCGCCATCGCATGAGCACGCTCGTCGGCGTCGTCCGCCGCGTCGTCGTCGCCCACGTGCTACGCCGACCAGCTCTTCCAGGTGCGCAGCATGAACAATGCGAACAGTGATAGTGGCGAACAGGAGCAAGAGTGATGGTCCAGCAAACACTTGTCGAATCAGTTGGCGTCACAATTCATTCCGTCATTTCACTCGACACAATTATTGTCACAAAATTGAAACTAATTGCAACTAACTCTCATTTATTGCCGCACAACTTGCTGCATATGGAAAAATGGACACATGGGGAGTGAAGATGTTCATGGCAAAATAAATACGTTTGGCTCTATTACACGCGCGCTCTTCATGAGCATTCTCGTTCACTTTCTTGCTCTATCTACCACGTCACAGTCACTAATTCTCGTTGTTCGCGCCTGCATCTCACAGCGCATTTGATGCCGCACCAGCGAACAGTTTGAGCGCGGGCTGCCGCAGCAGCTCGGCGATCGTCACGCGCGCCTTCGGGTCCACCTGCAGCATGGCCGAGAGCAACGCGACGGTCTCGGGGGTCACGAGCTTCGCGAGGTCCCACATCTCGAGGATCTTGACGATGCCGCACTTGGCGAGCAGGCGGAACGTGGCTTCTCGCGGCGCTTCCTCGGCGATCAGTGGCGAACCGGTCAGCAGAATGAAGAGCAGGATGCCGAGCGACCAGATGTCGGCGGCCTTGGGGTCGTACGTCTCAGCGTGGACGACCTCGGGCGCCATGTAGTAGAGTTTGCCCACGATATCGCCGTCGCAGAGCGTGTTGGCGTCGGTGCTGAGCCCAAAGTCGCAGATCTTGGCCGTGCCGGACTGCAGCAGCACGTTCTCGAGCGACAGATCGCGGTGCGCGATGCCGTGGTCGTGGAGAAACTGCACGCCACGCGCGATCTGCGCGAACACGCGCAGCGCGTCGATCTCGTGGAGCCGCGCGTCGGGTTTCTTGGAGACAAAGTCGTACAGGTCGCCGCCAGCGCAGTACTCCATGACGATGAACAGATTGTCGTCGTGGTAGAACATGGCGTCGTGCGCGCCGTCGTACTGCACGATGTTGTCGTGGCCACCCGTCTTGGCGAGCATCGCGATCACGTCGCGCTCCTGGCGTGGGTTCTCGCGCGCGTGCTCGCTGTTGGCGCGCAGCGCCGATAGACTGATGCGCTTGAGCACCACGAGCTTCTGCTGCTGCGCCTCGTCCTGGCAGAGCGTCGTCTCACCATAGAGCGTCGTGTGCAGCTGCTTGCAGAGCGTGAAGCGGTCCTGGATGTCACCCTCCGTGCCATTCGCGAAGCTCATGTCCGGGAGCTGCTCCATGGCGGGGAACGGCATGTTGGTCATCATGGTGTCCTGTTTTGTCGAAAGTGTGGAGGGGGTTACGCTTTGTGCAGGCGAGGGGTTACGCTTTTTCGGCAAATGCTTGTTTGTTTGCTTGCTTGTTGCGCAAGTGGGTAGGTGTTTGCTTGCTTGTGCGGCTTGTTGTTTGCTGACTCACACACGCAGGTACGAATCACGGGGCAAATTGAATAATGAGCAAGAGGGGGATTGAACCGCAAGTGCAACACACACTTGAACACTTGAAGGTTGAAGCTCAGGAGCACAGTCAAAAGACAGACGAGCCACGTGCATCGCTGGATGTTGTGCCGTTGACGTGGCGTGGCGTGGCGTATGCAGGCGGATATATTGAGCAAAACCACACACACACACACACCCGATCTTGTGTGTGCTTTTTCTCCTTCCATGCTGGCGCGTATGCTAGTTTCAGTATAGGGTGCTGTTTCTTTTCTCTGTCTCTCTCGCTGTCTTTGCGACTGCTGGAGATCGTTGCTCTCACAAACGTTTTGTGTTGAAAAACGAGCGCATGGAAAAATCCAGTCCCACTCTCACTTGCACAAGTGCTTATCTCACATAAACCTGTGTAATGAAGCTTGCAGATGCAAATTGATAGCAAAGCGTGAAGGTTTGTAGTGTGTTTAACGCATACATAGCTTGCAGCTGATAGTGAAGGTGCAAATAGTGGACAGCACTTGCGCACTTGACATGCACAAACTGCCTCTTGTCTTTGTCGTTGGCTCGTTGCACCGAGTGGCAGAGCTCTGACTACTGGACTGACTGCACAGTCAGTGCGAATAATTAGTAGGAGCCACAAGTTGCACTCCATCATAATAATCTGCTGCGCGTGCTGCTGCAATTGTTTGCAGTACGCAGCAGCGTAAACACTCGCCACTCGCGCTCTGCAAACGCTGCTTGCTGGCAAAAGATCAACTGCAACATGCACGAGCTGCTGCAAAATGTCCAAGTGTCAGCCAGTATCTGATACGCTCTTGCTGCTTACCACAAACACTTTTACTGAGCATTGCAGTAACGAAAAGGGAGACAGCGGAGATTATTGTCAGCAGATCGCTGGCGAGCACACCCATGCGATTCTTTATGGACGCAGACAGTCAAGCCGGTCTCACGTCAAGCCGCTCGCGTGCGAGTGTGCACACAGACAAACAGATCTAGCAATGCGCACCCTTTCGGATGCACCGCGAGATCAGCAAGCGCACTTTTTTGCGCAATAATTTGCAAATTATTGTATGCAAGACATGCTGATACATGGTGAAGAGGATGTCTGCACTATCCTTTTGACAACTTTCTCCTGCCTGAACTGCAACCTCAAGTAGACGACTGTGTCATCAACACGCGCACATTTTCCTCCCATCTCACGGATTCGCGCGTTTGTTTGTGCACTTCAAGCGCAGCTTCTTCGCTCTCTTGCTGAAACACGCCATGGCTTCATTTTTCGCACAGCAAGATCCAGTGTCACAAGTCCGATTTGCTTACGCTGACGCGTCACCGATCCAGATATGCCGCAATTTTGACAACACGACGTTCCCAACAAGTCAGCAGCAAATTGCGACTGACTTGTTGCAGCTAACCGTAATTCGAACATCGACTTTTGGAATTTGTCATGCATTATAAATTTGAAGAGTCTCGTTACTGTTTTCTGCCTACTGCTTTGCTTCAATCTGCAAGTTCGTCAGCATTTTTGCAGAAACAAACAAAAAAACTCTTGGGCGTGTGCCTCTCCTTTGTTTGTCTTTGTGTACTGGACACTACACACGCTTCTCAATAAGCGTTTGATTACTCAAAAGTAATCACGAGCTGCTTGCATGCCAACCGTTTTCAGCAAAATCTCGAGGGCTTTTAGATTCCTCAAACTCGCAGAACCTCAGCCAAAGAGAAAACCGTTCTCTTGCATCTTGAGTGGCGTGCGTGAAATCAAACAGAAACAAACAGCAAACCTGTCTGGATGGCGTTCGGTGGTGTCCTCACGTCTTTGCTACGTTCTCAAATTGTTCTTCTAGCTGCTTTTCTTCTGGCTGCATATTGTTCCTGTGCGTGTTTCTTTCGTATGGGACTGGTCTCTCCCCTCTCGCAGCGTTAGCTGCATGACTGGCACTCGTGGTGCCGCATAGAACCTGCAATCACCAACGTCAAACTCTTTCGCTTTACGCGACGGGGAGAACAGTCGCACTATTCTTGTGAGGTACGCCATTGTGGTGGTCCTGGTCTTCCCCCTCTTCTTCGCTCCTGTGGTCCGTTGCCACCAGGACACGAACCTAACTTGCGCCACGTGGATCCAGTACCGCCACCCGTTCATCTTTATATTCTTCGTTTCTTCCGACGTTGCTTGAGGTGCAGACGAGCAAGCAACTTGTGTTTTTGTATCCATGTTGGCGTTGAAGTATCAGACGCAGATATCGAGCTGATACTTGTCTCCATTTTCCTTGGTGGCACTTTGATACTTTTCCAGTCTAGGAAGGCGTGTAACTGCGCATGCACCAGTGGATGCAACTTGGAGTCGATTTGCAGCAAGTGACACACATACGCGACCATTTCCATGGCCACCATCTGGTCTTCCTGTTCGTCTCCTTCTGTTGGACCCATGTGGTTCTTCAAGATCGCCACGTCAGACGAGGAGACTGGGTGGTTCACAGCGCAGCAGAGCAGCATGTCAATGAGAATGGACAGTGCTTTGCGCGTTGACCGTGTCGCCTGCGTCTGCTGCACGAGTTGCACATCCAACTGGAATGTTGGACTCGTAACCGCGTCTTCCACAAACCAATGAGCTGGAACGCCATGCGCAACTTGCGCTTCTTGAGCAACTGCCAGCGTCGGATGCGCTCTCGCTTGCGGCGCTCCTCATTCACGAGCATGCGGCACGCCTGGTGCAAGTGGGTCAGGTGCTTTTGCTCCTCGTAGATACGGAAGCAGGTCTAAATGCGCACGGCCGCGCGCGGTAGCGCAACTGCACGCGCGTCGCACACGCATGCGCATACTGCGGGTATGGAAACCCGCGCGTCTGGATCTCGTCCTGGTTGTCCTGGAAATCGAACAGCAGCTGCTTGATGCCGTCCTGCAGCGTCGCGAGCGCATCCTCAATGTTGCCCGCAGCCACGAGCTTTTGCGCATCGTCTTGGATCTCCTGCGCTCGGTCGTGGATCATCGTCGAACTGCCTGGAGTCTCAATGGCTTGAGTTACTCTGTCTGCTGTCTCCTGCGCTGCCAAACGTGGAGCTTCTGCTGCTTTAAGCGGCGTGTTTGGCGTCGCTGCATCTGGCTGTTTATGCTGTTGTATCTTCTCGATAGGTGTCACTAATGTCGGGACCTCATCAAATGCCAATCTCCGGGTCGGCACGAAGCCGCCAAACACCGACTCGCTCGTCATTTCGCTCGCGATCAGCGATGCCACAGAGTCCTTCCACAGCCCTTGACCCGCGGTTCCGGTCATCGCCTCGTGGATGCGCGACTCGACTTCAACCGAGTACAACGGCGCGTCGTCGTCGTCATGGTCTTCATTATGCTGCTGATGGTGATGCTGACGAGCCTCATCACACGCGAGCCACGCAGCCAAGCGCCTTTGGCTTTCGATGAGCTGCTGCAGATCGCGACTCTCTTTCGTCTCCACTCGCTTACGCGACGACGCTCGCGACTGTGCAACTGCCTTGCTGTCGGCTCTCTTGGTTCCTGGTGGGCATCCAGTAGCACTCTCACTCTTCGCCGGCAGTGCTTGGCGCTCGTTCTTCTTGTGTTCTTTGACCCGCACATGTTGCTGCTCTCCAAGGCTGCTTATGCCGTTTGTGGCAGTCGCTATGGTGGGCTTCGTCAGCGCAGACTTGCTCCCTTTCATGGAGAAACCTATTTTGTCATTTGAAGCTCGCCATTGCGGTTCCACTACGCGCTCATCGACACACACAACCTTCTCTGGATCTGCTCGCAGTAGACCGCCTCTAGTCCCCACTGCGTCCATCTCCAGTGTGAGTTGCAGGATCTTCTTGGCTGCGCGGGGGACAACGCTGGCTTCGGCACGGCGCGCTGCTGTCGCTGTCGATACGGAGAGCGCTCCAGCGGCTGCACACGCGCATTAGTATGCACACATACACGCACGGCATCGCAGACGATACCTTCACAAGCATCGTCAAATGCACAGTCAACGGCGGCTGTGATAGCGCCATCGGCATTCTCGTCCACGTCGTCGTCGTCTTCTCCCAAAAGCCAGCGACACTCGACGGACAAGTCCACACGCGGCAGCGCAGACCACTCGAGCCACCGCAGCGCACTCCCGCCTGACGCAGAAGAAGCAGGTGTGGGGTCCACAGTGATCATCGCGTCGATACGCGAGCGCAGCCAGCGGTGCAGTTGGTTCCTCGCATGCTCATCAATCACAAGCGAGGGCTATTTTTTACTGTGGGAGCAACAACACGCTGCGAAAATAGTGAAAACACAACCTCCAGTCTGCACTCTTGCAATAATGTCGCACTTTTCATCTATACCAATTTATAAAGGTTTTGAATTTGCTGGAGAGTGAGCTGCATTATCAGAATGCTAACACATAAATACGTGGCAGCTTTCACAACAGGTATTATGTTTGACAGCGAAGTCAGGACTCGGTGCTTGGTCCAAGTCGTGCAAAGGGACCGCCTTCACACTCAAACCAAGGAAAAACAATGCAGTGCTCGTGCGCATGGACGCTTGGATCACATCCTCTCTGTAGCCGCATGCTATGACGACCAGCAAGTTCATTCAGCCCCACTCCAACCCCACGTTAAAGAAAAGGCAAACAACGCCAACAGACAGACAGAGAAAGGAGTTGTTTACTATACAGACACACACGCCTCAATACGCTTTGCTCTAACGTCTACGCGACCGACAACTTCTTTTCGCCGAGCTCCTCGTCGCCTTCGTCCGCAGCCTCGACGTAGATGCCCTTGTGGAGCAGTCCCAGGAAGAGGTACGACACGGCGACCGGAATCGCGAACATGACCAGCACCCACGTGTAGTCGCCCTCGAGCGTGTTCTGTGCCCAGGGCGTGAAGATGTAGTTGAGGAAGCCCATCGAGAGCGACCAGAGCGCCAGGAAACACTGCATGCTGCCGTACAGCTCCGCTGGGAAGCACACAACTGCAATAGAGACAAGATATAAGGTTAGAGAGACTGAAAAGTCGACACCATCACTCTCGCACAAAGTCAGCGAAAAGGAAACGTACTGATATAGGAGAACTGCAACGCATAGAAGAACCCCTGCGCCAGCGCATACCAGAGGAACGTGAGCACCTGCACCTTGAGGCTGTTGATGTTGAGGAAGCCGATGAACAGCAGCACGAACGCCGACGTGGCCGCGAAGCCCACACGGAAGCCGTACTTGTCGATGAACAGTCCAACGAACGGCGTGAACAGGAACGACGTGTTCGACGTCATCGGCAGCACGTAGTCAATGTAGTCGAGCGCCATCGCGGTGTCGTCGCCCGCGAGCTGGAAGATGATGTTCGGGATTGCGCCGCCGCAGAAGCCGAACCAGGTCGAGATCCACCCAAAGTAGACGCCAAAGAACCACAGATCTGGACGCTTGAGCTGCTCCTTGAGCTGCGGCCACACGTTCTGCGGCTTGGAGAAGCGAGGCAGGCGGCACGAGAACCCCGAGAGCGTGTAGTGCGTGTTCGCGTCCGTGAGCGACCGCAGCGGGAACACCACGAAGCACACCACGAGCGCCACGAGCGTGAAGATCGCATAGCCCGTGTAGAAGCCGCGACGCGTGACGCCGTGGATCTTGAGCATCATGAACACGTATCCCGAGGCGTTGAAGAGTCCCGAGATCGCCGAACTGAGGAACCCCTGACGCTTGTACAACTTCACGAACTGGAACGAGCAGATGTAGAGACCGTAGCCGCCGATCGCGAGCATTGCCGCACCGGCGATGATCGAGTACCCCATACCGGTCTCCGAGTCACCGTACGCGATCAACAAGTGACCAAGGAACGAGATCAACAGACCGAACGTGGCACAGAAACGTGGACCCACGATGTCCAACAACAGTCCGAACGCCGCGTTCGCGATACTCAGGCACTGGAAACTCGCCGAGAAGATGTACTGCAAATGCACCTCCTGAGGCGCGCACGTGGGTCCCTCTGGCGGCTCGTTCGGGTCACAGAGCTCGCTCCATTGGCCCTCGGCCACGAGCATCGAGTAGAGCGGACCGAAGCCCAGGATGAGCCCCGCCGACATGAACGTGATGAGCACGGACGTGATGGCGATGATGACGTGGCGATGCACGCGCCAGTTGGAGAGCGAGTTCTGGATCTCGAGATCCTCGTTCATCTTGGCGTAGTCGGTGGCGCTCGGCGTCTGCACCACCTCCTTCTGTGGCGTCAGCGGATTCTCCATGGCTTCGAGGCTTGAAACTTGACTTGGGTTGCAAGCAGAAGTCCGACGGGGAGGACTGGACGGAAAGAACCACTTGCTCTCGACGCGGCAAATTGAGGAATGACGAGAAGAAAAGTGCAGGTCCAATCGACTGTTTTAATACGCGGCGGTCGGTGATCTCCAGCCGAAAGCTGTCAGCCAGCAGAGTGAGCCGAGGGCTCCGAGTGATGGGTAAGCTCGGGACCATCAGGTAGAAGGGGTTCTTGATGCGGTATATTCAGTTAGAGTAGTACAGTTCTCCCAAGCATCTGGTGTGGATGATCTGACCGATGCAGATGGGATTTTGAGTCAACAGACCATAAAGAGGGTACATTTGGCACAATGCATTCGAAAAGTCGACTATGCACCAAGACAAACAACCTCCAGATGGTAATTGCAGTCATCTACTCGAGCAATATGTTACCGTTTAGTGCCCTTTTCTTGGGGAATAAAAAGATGGATGAGCGGGACTGCTCTGCAATCCCCTCACACACACACACACCGTGAAGAGCTCCTCCACGGATGGATGGTTGGCGCTCTTGGCTCTTGCTGCAGCGTGTCGTTGTTGTGGGTTTCGATCATCGTGAAGCAGCAGTTGACGCTGCAGCGCACACATCATCCGTCAGACGTGAGCGCGTCCACCAAAGTCGCTTCACCTAAATGCACACACAGTATACACTTCACTTCGTTCTCAGCATTTGAGAACGATGTGCAGCTTTCCTCCTACTTTCTTTTACATGTCGAAGTTGTGTCTGTGCCACTGCGACGTCGAAGTTGGAAGCGTGCAGAGGGAGGCCATCGATCGTGTCCACGTTTTTATTTGACAAAGAGAGCCTGTAAAACAGAAACCAGCGGAAAGAAAAGCTGAAGCCGTGCACAGAGCAGCCGTCCACCCATTATTATGTCATCGCAGCATCGGTAAGAACGCAGTGATTGCGGTGCCACCTGCCGGCCTGGCTCTGGACCATCACGTGGGAGTGTGATTGTCGTCCGTCGCGATGATGTGTGGAGCGTTCCTCCGATGCAAACCAAAGTCCACCAGAGCAAAGAGTTTCTCTTCGTCAGTATTATATATAAATGTGCACTCAGCGTCGTGAGTCAGAAGCATCTGCTTGTTTTCTTACACCTCGGCAGTCAATGAGGTATATGAAGCGCAAGGTAGGTTCTTTTTATTATTTTCAGGTGAGCTGTCGCTGATTTATGGCTCCTTGATGAGTTAGTAATTCCGGAGGAGGGGGGGGGTCACTAAAGAGGGAAAGAAGGAGATGAACTGGTGATGAGTGCGTTTGGTGCTGCTGTATCTAAACTGTTACGATTACGTGTGCTATTCTTAGCTGATAGCGATCTCTGATTGGCTGTAATCGGACATGAGGCAGGCAGCGTCGACACTCATCGAGACGGGACATGAGCAAATGTAATTTCATTAAAATGAGGGTGCTAAAGAAACACTATAAACATGAATCGAATCAACCAAAGAGATGCATAAATTGCAGACGAATCTTCTGCTGTCAATTGGCGGAGGATTTGAAGATGCTCCTAACAGCGTCCACTTCGTACGGAGACGTGCCTCTTTACGACAACCTGCACTTGTTTGTATTCCTTCATTTTCGGTGGGGCATTTCCTGGGTCCGTTTTGCACTCAGTGGATATTCACCCGAATCCGGACTGAATTGGATGCTTGCAGTTTAATGCTGCCCGTCTGTGGCTCGACATCGATTTCTGTGTGACTCAGTTCCACTGCCTTAAACAGACAGAGTATGGAAGCAGGCGTTGCATTGGCACTTGTGCCTACAGACAGATCTGCAGAAAAGCTTCCTGGATGACGACCGAGACTGTGGGCACACGCTTCCCTCTTTCGATTAATGAGGAGAAACCATCTCCAAAGTGCCTCGAGACACCGGTTAGGCTGTCGATTCCGGCGCTGAAAATCGCTAAATGGCCTCATGCGGACGGAGGAACAAGTTGCCAAATCTTCGAGAGATGGGGAAACTTCGACGTTGAAGTGCAATGTCTCGGTTCAAGAAAACTGTACTTTTTCGTGCACGCCTTCCTTCAAAACGCATCTGAGATATTGTATTTTTCAATTCAAGAATAAAGAGATAAATGCTCAAACAAAGCTATCACTTCTGTTCCTGAATTTATATTGACTGCGTCTTGAACGTAAGCATCTCCCCACCACACGTTTTGTCAGACACCACACTGCATCACTCAACCGACGACACCACACGCCGCAAGCAGGTCCGTTCTATGACTTGGGATGGGTGTGCGCATCGGAGCCTCTCGGAGGCCAGTCGTTCGAGCCGTAGACGCCTGGGACCATATCTATGTCCATGCAGCAAGCAGCATTTGTTGGGTGTAGCTTCATGGCATCGTCGTGCCACTGTACCACCGGCAATGCACCACTTGGCTTGCCGGTCCTCATGGTACTGTCCCTGTCATCCTTGGTTGCGTGGACACCCTCCTCCACGTTGAAGCACAGGCGGCTTTTCTGAAGCACTCGCAGCTTCAACGTTGTTGCGAATATACCGTCGTCCAGGTCGTGTGACTCAAAGCCCATACATGATTGATTTCTCTTTAACAAACACACAAAATGCCTCTATGCGACCGAGAGCTTGCTGGCTTCCTTCTCGGCGGCTTCTTTCTCCTCCTCTGGGGTTTTGACACCCTTGTGGATCACCCCCAAGAAGCAGTAGAAGAGCAGCACCGGCGCCGCAAACACGATGAAGATGTCGGTGTAGTTGCCGTGCAGCGTGTTCTGCGTCCACGGGTTGAACGCGTAGTTGAACAGCCCCATGAAGAACGAGCAGAGCGCGAGGAAGCACTGCAGACTGCCGTACACTTCAGCTGGGAAGCACACAACTGCAACAGACAAGAGTAAAACAAAGTTAGTTCACTTGATCTAGGTACCCACGACAATGGATGGACAGCATGAACTTACTGATGTAGGCGAACTGGAGCGAGTAGAAGAACGCCTGCGAGAGCGAATACCAGAGCAGCGTGATGATCTGCACGTGGAGCGAGTTGATTTTCAAAAACCCGATGAAGAGATGCACGAGCACAGCCGTGATGCCGAACGAGATGCGGAAACCGTACTTGTGGATCACCATCCCCACGAGCGGCGTGAACACGAACGAGCTGTTGCCGATCAGCGGCACCAAGTAGTTAACGTAGAGATCGGCCGTGGACTCATCGTCGCCCGCGAGCTTGTAGATGATGTTGGGGATCGCACCGCCCGCGAACGCGAACCAGGTCGAGATCCAGCCGAAGAAGACACCGAAGAACCACAAGTCCGGACGCTTGAACTGCTCCTTCAGCGCTGGCCACATGGCCGTTGGTTTCTGAGGCGCAGAAGTGAACGTGAGTTAGCAACTAGAAAAGCAAACCATGGTGGGATAGCAACGTACCACAAATCTTGGTGTTCGCCACTTGAACCCAGAGAGCGTGTAGTACTTGCTGACTTCGGGGTTCGAGCGCAGTGGGTATGTGACCCAGGCGACTAGCATACACGCGACGGAGAACACACTACGGAGAAGCGCATGAACGTTAGCCAGAAGTACACGACAAGCAACCATATTGGCTCCGAGTGTGCATCTTACGCGTAGAAAAGGAAGAAGCCTCTGCGCGTGATGCCGTGGATGTGGAGCAGCATGAACACGTAGCCTGCGGCGTTGAAGAGCCCCGAGATCGTACTGGTGACGAAACCTTGACGGTCAAAGAGTTGCACGAACTGGAACGAGCAAATGTAGACAGAGTAGCCGCCGATCCCGATACACGAGTAGCCGACGATGATCGACACGCCCTTGCCGACCGTGGACTCGCCGTACGCGAGCATGATGTTACCCATGAACGTGATCACGAAGCCGATGAACACACAGAGACGTGGACCGATGATGTCCAGCAGGAAGCCGAAGAGTGCGTTCGCGAGACTCAGACACAGGAACGCGGTCGAGAAAATGTACTGGAGCCACACTTCCTGTCTGGCGCACGTCACGCCGCTGAGCTCTTCATCAGCAGCACAGAGCTCTTTCCACTGACCTTCGTCCACAAGCAGCGTGTACAACGGACCGAAGCTAAATAGTTTACGCAAGACACGTGCGTTAGTCTAGCGGCTGGAAGCACCATCAGCAGCTCAGATAGCACGAACTTACCCGAGGATCAAGCCGCCGGACATGAAGGTGATGAGGAACGCTGCGAGCAGCAGGATGGACAGGCGGCTCACGCGCCAGTTGGACATACTGTTCTGCACGGCCAAGTCGTCATTTTCTGGCTTGCCGGTCAGGTCGACGTACGCTGCGGTCGTGGGCGTCAACGGGATCTCCATGGTTTCCAAGTCCAGGAGCAAGTGGCTCGCTGAAAGCTGAGGCTAAATGCGAGTGGGGACCAACCGCGAAATTGCGATATGCTGAGCTGGAGAAGGGTGGCTCTGGAGGGCGTGAGTGAGGAAGGAAGCAGAGTGAGCTGCTGAGGTGAGGCTCATGTCGAAGTTGTCACATCCATCCCCCTCACTTGAGTGGCCCTGCTCAGTTTTTGATGATAGAGGATCCTTGCATAATGCTTAGAAGCATTAGACAGGTATACGAAGGGTCTTTTTGATTGTAGTAAACTATGCAGAGTAGACAAGCAGGTCGTGGCTGCTTTGGATACTTCTGGAGCACAAACATCGTGCAAGCGACAGAGCGATTGCGCAAAGCTGTGACGGATGATGCGAGTGGATGGCCAGATGGAACGGCTCAACAAGTCCAGTTGCCCGACTTGTACAGGTTTTATGTCAGCTATTTAAACATTTATTGACAGACCAAAGTAGGTAAAAATGCATACAATGCGCATAATATAAAGAATTGGGTTGCAATATTTGGAGGGTTGTCACAATCATCACTGACTGTTTTGCGGCATAACTGACTCCAGCAAAAAGAAAAATGCTGGTGCTTTGAGTCAACCCAGCAGTGTCCAAGAGTAATTCACAAATGCACGAGCTTCTCGCCACCACCATTTGGTTATGGCTGTAAGGTGAGGTATATTCAGGTACAATTTCTGACGGTCACCACCATTTGCTTGTTCTTCATCTTTCTTTCCGCTGGTTGATCACGAGTCCAGTCTGACGTGCTCACTGCTAAGTCCAGGCATCTTCGCCTCCGCCTGCTGGTTTGATCACGGCGTCCATCGTAATGAGCGCAGTAAGCAGCGGCTCGAGGTGATTCCCGGGAGGTGCACGTACAAGTTGAGATGGCGAGGCGCCTCGTTCGAACGAGAGCCTGATATAATAGAAACCGAATGCAGGTTTGGACGAGCAGCAGAGCCCTCAATTGGCTACAGCAGCAACAAAGGTTACTTCGCGTTTTTCGTGCACCGCCATTGCTCTTTGAACCTCAGATGCCGTTTGAGCATCTGCACATAACGCCTGCGACACAGAAGAGAACGCTGCCGACGCTCGAGGCGTCACCTCAGATGCGCCGCCGCCGATTGGACTGCAGATTAATTCGCTATCACAGTCGATCGACCATTCCCTCTCCTGCCGGATCGGGTGCCGGGCATTGGTGGAGTGGTTCTTTTTTCTGTTTATGAAATGATAGAGAGCCGGTCAAGAGATCTGACGGATCACGGTTTGTTTACATCCCAGAGCCGCGGGTTTTGAAAAAGTAGGCTCTTTTACAAAGACCACGTATCGCTTGCACAACCTGCGAGCAAGCTGAAGATCATGCATCGCTTTTGGTCGGATCATAGATTAGAAAGTTCAAATTGAACCTGAAGTGTGTCAGCGTCCAAACTCACCCAGGCTCATGAAACGTATTGAAGCTGCCTAAGCGACAAAAGAGCTCTTGAAACCATGGCCATCTACTGTATCTGGTTCGCTTTGCCAGTCTCCTGCGTCTGATTCAACGCAAGCAATATCGATATGCACACCGCACTGCAGAGTCCACATCGACACGACAGCCTGTCAAGAGCTCACGAACCAAGAGAGCGAGTCGCTTATCAAAAACGACCGTAAAGTTTTAGGCTCGCTGGGTCAGTTCAGCAACTGCAGAAGGGTTGCTTCGTGCATACGAGCACCTCGCAGTATCATTCGCTGTTCGCAACGTACAGTAGGCTCTGTTGACACAACAGTGTTGTGGCGCAACGCTGGCGAAATGGATGCGAATGTGTCCATCCAGTCTTACGCAGGGTCCGAGAACAGAAAGCATCCTGCTGAATGGCAGTGCATTAGAGTGACGTCGAGGTGCATCACTGACTGGTTTGCGCAATGCCGACTTGCATGCGCACAAAGAGAGAGGAGCGAAGAGAAAAGGGATACATTCTCAACGCGCTTTCTTGTCTTCATAGCCTCCACTATTCGTGTATATTCTCTCACACACCATAAAGCAAATCTATAAACCATACACATCCTTGCGTCTCAAGGCACCTCTGGGATCCTCCTGATCTCACACCGCAGCCATTCAAACCACCTACGAATCGTGAGACTGCTGACTCAAACGACCCTCAGCCGCCTCATGGCTGGTCTTCCGCGTCTTCATCGACCTGTTTGCTCAGTCGCGCGAGCTCCACCAGCGTCTGCGCACACGCCGAGCCATGGTCGTCCGAGACCAGATCGTGGTCGCTGGCTTTACCGATGAACGTGAGCTCTTGCTCCTCGCCGAGGTACGCCAAGGCGCTGTAGACAACAGGCACCAAACGGATGCTGCCGATGTGTCGGATCTCCTTCGTGGCCATCGCGAGCAAAGCGATACGAATGCTGTTGTGTTTTGTGGACTTGGACTGAGGCCAATTGGCATTTTCTGAAGTGCACACACTCGCATTGAAGAGCGAGACGCCGAGTGTGGGTGAGTGCCTTTTTTTTTCTTCTAACGGTGCGAACTTCAACAGTGGCATCCACTGAACCTCGATAGCCGGTTAGTTTACGGTCACATCTTTGCTCAACAGTCAATGTGTATTGTATTGTGCACAATGTGCATTGTTGTGCAGCATGTATTGTATTATGCATTGTGCCTTGTTTCGCTGACAGAGCAAACACTCACACAACCAGCATCGCATGCATTGCATTGTTGTTTTGCACACTCAGCAACAACAGCAGCAAGCAACATGGCCACTGTCGACAAGTTCGCGTACCCCGAGTACTACGACTTCCCCCCGTTCTTCACGTGCGTCTTCTCCATATACATACACACACACACTCGTTCTATATGGTGTCCTATATAACGCTCTCTCGCTCTCTATGAACCAGCCTGCAGCCCGTGCGCGCGACGCGCGAGAAGCAGCTCGTGCTCTGGAAGCAGCTCATTTTGGAATATCACCGCACGCACGGCCTGCCGCTCTTCCAGCCCTTCTCCTCTGTGCTCTTCGAGAACGTCAAGATCTCCCGTACGCTCTCGTGTGTATATGTATATGGAGAATTAGCCGTCCTAATGCCCCTATTCTTTGTAAATGTGTGTATGCGCAGGCAAGATGGCGCAGGAAGGCCGACTGGCGGTGGTCGAGTACCTCATCCGCTGCGGCAACGGCTCGTGGGAGGACGAGACGCGCACGCGCTGCCGCATCATGTGGAAAAAGCCCACCGAGTGGGCTGCCGAGATCTACGACTTTGTATGCGTGTGTATATTCTTTATACACTTGAAAGTAGTGTGTGTATAAGTTCATATTTGTGGATAATGACAACAGGCCAAGCAGCGCGCGATGATCGGGAACGTGTTTACGGTCTACGAGCTGTACGCAGGCGAAGAAACCCTCGGCTCCAGTGCGTATTGTTTGTATAATTTGTGCTGTTTTATATATATACAACAAATGTGGCAGCTGACACTGTTGTTGATATGAAAAGGTCTGCATGGCATGGAGCCGTGGCTGCTCCGCGAGGCGCTCAAAGTGCTCGAATCCGAGGGCAAAGTGCGTCTTTATACACAACAACAATGTGCATCGGCGCCGCATTGCTGCAACAATATTGCTGACAATGTTGTTTTGTTTGTTATATATATATATGTATGCAACAAATAGGCGGCGATCATCGCCGGCGAGACGTGCGAAGAAGACGGTGTCAAGTTCCTGGGCACCGATTAAACAATGGGACTTTTTGGCTTTGTTTTTGTATATATGCTATGGTTTTGCGTACATATGTGCTTTGGTTTATGCGAACTTTTCTGTAAGCGCATGTCGCTGTTGAAGGGACGAGACGTCCAGTGACGACCCCCAGCAGCCTGGGTACCTGGGTACGCACGTCTCATTACGATGTCAACTGCCACGAACGTCTGTGTGTATGTTATATATTTGTCTTCTAGACATGCCGCCGTTGGAGGAGCACGCATTTCTCAAACGGTTGTCGAGAAACAGGCAGAAGTCCCTGAGGTCGCATTTCCCGAAACGAGCGCTTAGCGACAGACACGCAACACGAAGGAGAAAATGGCGACGACGCACGCTGACCGCACGCACCACGACCCCCAGATGACCTTCAAGCCCGTTCTCGTCGAAGAACCCGGCGCGATCGCGTTGCCGAAGCTCGACGGCTCGGGGTTGCACGTTGGCATCGTGTACACGCGGCAGTCCCAGGAAGCGGTGGACGCGCTGGTGACGGCGTGCCGCGCGGAACTGCTGTTCAAGGGCGTGCCGCGCTCGAACATCCATGAGCTGCAGGTCTCACTGCCGTTCGAGATCCCGTACGCGCTCAAGCGCATGCTGCAGGCGGCTCCAGGACGCCACTTCTTCGACGTCGTGGTCTGCATCGGCTGCATGGTCAAGGGCGAGACGCTGGGGTTTGAGTTTGTGGCTGAAGCCGTGACGCGCGCCAACATGAAGCTCGGCATGAAGATGAAGACGCCCGTGATCAACGGCGTGCTCACGTGCACGGACGCAAACCAGGCGCATATGTGCTCGGGGCTGAGTGGGGACAAGACGCGAAGCTGCAACTTCGGCGTGGAATTTGCGCAGTCGGCGATTGAGATGGCGCATTTCAACCGCAACGCGATGTGCGCGATGGTGGCGCACTGCAAGTGCGAGTGTCACGGCTGCAAGGAAGAAAAAAAGGAGTGCTCGTGTGCGTGTGGCTGTGAAAAGTGTGAGAGCTCCGCGAAGGGCTGCGGCTGCAGCGATTGCCAGCAAAGTCAATGCCAACAAGGACATGAAGGTAGCAAGGATCAAGCTTCAGGCTCGAAGAACTCCGTGGCCGAGTCGACGCAGCACTCGTTGCAAAAGAGCGAGTGTGGCGAGTGTGGATGCATGGGCAGCAGCAAGAGCAAGTGAGCTATGGAGGCGAGCTCACGAAATGAGGCATGAGGTCGCGTTTCTTGTGGAGCGAGAGCACCATGTCTAGTGCGTTGTGGTGTATGTGTTTGTGTCGTGGCTCGAAAAGTTAGCGTCGTGCTATTTGATTCATTTGTTTAGTATTTGAGTGGTTTGTTTTGGTTTCTTGACTTCCGTTGTTGCTGTTGGCTCAAGGTGGTGATCCAGAGTTCATACAAGATGTACCCACTCAAAGAGACGAACCACCTGGTGGGTTCGTCATGTGCGTTAGGACGACGATGATCACACTAAGCTGCCTTGCAACGATGGGACCCGTTCATGGTCGCTACAAAGCTTCTCGTCGCCGCTCTTGTCGTGCTCGCTGCCTCGGCAGTCGATGCGCACGGCACGCTGGCCAAGTCAGGGCTCACCTTCACGTCAAGGCACACAGCGGCAACTTTTCCGCGACGGTGGCCATAAACAAACTCACGCCGCAGCGGGGCGAGATCTTCACCAGCTACCCAAGCTGGACTGCGAACGCCAAGGCATCCTCGTACAAGTCGCTCAAGGAGTTCATTCTCAAGAACCAGGAATCGAGGAAGAGCTGCGTTAGCAACCCAAAGACGGCCGAGTGTGGCTTCACGGACCCGAACAAAGGTCCTGTGCAGGCGCTGTTAAACCAACTCAAATGGCACGACGGCCAGATGAACCATCCGGGTCCGTGCGAGGTGTGATGCGACAACGAGATCGTCGTCGCGTTCGCGAGCGATTGCGCGGCGAGCTTCCTGCAGGGCAAGATCCCGCACAACAAGGCCAAGTGCGTGGGCAAGAACCGCTTGACCCTCTACTGGATGTCGACGCTCTCGGGGTGGCAAGTGTACATCGACTGCGCCAAGATCGGCAACGTCAGGAAGCTCGAGAGCCAAGAGGCTGTCCGGGAGGCGACGCAACCAACTCGAGCGAGAGAGGAACAACTAAACCCCACCACATAATGAAATACGCATGCTGAATACTGTGTCTCCGTCGTGAATGAGTTCTTTGCATCTTAGTGTTTGTCCTTCACTAAAAGCTCTCTGCGATGGCGAGCGTGTGGCAACACAGAGACAGCGACAGAATGAGCTGAGCACCTAGCTTTCACGGAGAGTGTTTGGGATTGAGGAAGGAGGAAAGCCGAAGCTGAAAACCCCCTCCTGTGGCTTGTGTAACGCTGCATTACGTCGTGGTAAAATTTACACACAGTCGTGCTCTCTTCTGTATGCGCATACTGTTTCTCTTGCTGTTCTTGGTGTCCTTGGCCATGTCTCACACTTGAAGAGACGCAAAGAACCCACGCCACTCTGCACGCTCTCTTAGACGAACCCTTTCCGTTTTCACTGCACATAATCAGCTGGTGATTGAGCGCAACAAATGCTTTGGCAACAACTCCATTTCCAGAAACCATTCGGCATGGGTACACTCAGGACCTCACGACAGTTGAATATGCGCATCCAACTGTGTGCCAAACTGTCGGTGCTCGATCCAACTGCCACGAACTCAACGCCATCGTCTCGCTATGAAGGAAGCGACCAGGCGTCGAGCATATCCACTTCACGCCGTTAGAAGCACGCGCATGTCTCTCTTTCTTCGCTGTTCGCACTCATCCGTATCATCCCCATACGCCTTTCATTGTTCAAAACAACAAGATGGCGACCCAAGCAACGAAAGAAGCCTCGCTCCATGGCACCGGCGGTGGCGCCAACGCCGATCCCGTGCTCTCCGAGACGCCTGGACCGAGTTCGTTCCGCCAGTTGGACGGCAAGGGTCTGCGCATGGCGATCGTGTCGTCGCGCTGGTACGGCAAGGAGGTCGTGGAGCCGCTCGTAGCCGCGTGCAAGGACGAACTGCTCGAGAAAGGTGTCAAGGCATCCGATCTGCTGCGCATCCAGGTCGCAGGCGCGTACGAGATCCCGTTTGCCGCGGGGCGTGTGATCCAGACGCACAAGCAGCGGCCGCTGGACGCCGTCATCTGCATCGGCTGCATGGTCAAGGGTGCCACGATGGCGTACGAGTTCGTGAGCGAGACCGTGGCGATGGCGATCATGAAGCTCAACGTCAAGACCGACACACCCGTCGTCTTTGGCATCTTGACCTGCGCCAGCGAGGACGAAGCCAAGATGTGCGCGTCCAAGATGTGCGGGTGCAGCATGGCGCAGCAGGTCACTGGCGGACGTAAGTGCAACCACGGCGTGGAATGGGCTCACTCGGCGCTCGAGATGGCGCATCTGCGCCGCTCGACGGTCCACCAGATCGCGACCAAGTGTCTCTGCAAGTGCCACTGCAAGTCGGAGGACTGCCACTGCTCGTGCCACTGCAAGAAGTGCAAGTGCGAGACGTGCACGTGCGAGAGTGACTGCAAGTGCGCAACCTGCGGTGGCAAAAGCGCCGCCAAGCAGCAGCAGCAGCATGCGAGTACCACGTGCACGAGCTGCGGCCAGACCAGCAGCACTAAATGCGACTGCAAGGACTGCAACTGTGACGCGTGTACCCAGAAGCAGCAGCAACATGGGAAAGCGAGCGTCTGCGCGGGTTGCGGCCAAACGAGCGATAAGTGCTACTGCCAAGGCTGCAACTGCCACGAGTGTGCCCAGAAGCAGCAAACGTTGGGTACCATGTCGCCGTGAGCTGCTGGTGGATCGCATTTGCGTTCGAGCAGATTGGAAGTGAAGCGTTTGTGCGTGTGTGTTTGAGCGAATGAGGAAACGTCAGGATGACTAGGAGCAAAAGATGAACGAAAGGCGTGAGTGAGGACAAAAATCAAAAGTCCATACTCTGTTTTTGTGTCTTTTCGGTGTCAGTTAACGACGTTTTTGCAACGGAATGAGAGATTTGGGCAGCATACTTGGCTGCTAACGGACGGATATACGTTGCTTGAGCTGAAATCGGACGGGTACACGGTATGGTGTCATTGCGTTTCTCTCAATTACGCCGTGGTGGCTTCGTTCCGTGGGGACGGTGGACCATCCGACTGTTTCACACATAATCAAGAGTATTTCTTCAGTCGAGGAACGGAAACGAGACGCTAGCTGCTAACTTACCGTGGTGGTGCTCTTGCCGGCTTCCGACTTGGTGCTTTTGCTCCGGCGTTTGCGACGTAGCGCTTCAACGACGAGCTCCATTTTGCGCAGATCGTGTGCCCTCTGGCTGGCTTCGAGCTTCGTGCGCGCGAGTTCCTCCTACAAATACACAAACACAACATATTAGATGGCTTGATACCCCCATCTAGTGGCTCCAAGTCGTGTCAGCACGCACACACACCTCCATTTCGACGAACCGCTGTCCGCGTTCGCTTTCCTGGTAGTTGTGGACGTCGGTCAGATCTTGCTCCAGCTGCTGCTTTTCGCGCTCGAGCGCACTGATTTGCGCACGGAGCGCTACGACTTCTTGCGTTTTCTCGTTCACGAGCGCTTTGTTAGTCTCCTTCATGCGCTTCACTTCGTCCACGGGCACGAAATCCTTGAGTTCCATGACGACGCGCGCTGCTGCCGCCGCGTTGATGCTCGCTTGTGCTTGCTGCTGCGCCTCCAATTCGCGGCGTTTGGATGCTTCGAGAAGTGCATCCACGCGTGGGATCTCGCCGCGGAGCAGTGCGTGAATGCGCTCGTGGTACGACAGACGACCAAGTGCCAACGAGGAAGTTGCGGAAAGTGCGCCTTTTTCCAGATCATCGTCGAAGAGCGCGAGTGCCTTTTCTCGCTCAGTACCTTCACCTTCGTGCTCTTTCGCGAGTAGCAGAATGCCGACAAACACGTCGATGATGCGGTCCCCCATGGCTTCGTCGACGTACTGGAGCCACGGGTGCCCCACGCGCTGGAACTGCGCAAACAGCATCTTCACCAGCGCCACGAGACCCGTGCGCGTGAGGATGCGCTCGGTCGTGTTCACGACCATGGTCGCGAGCCGCGATGAGTGCTTCACGTAGCGGTACGAGTGCACGAGCCTGTCGGGCGCAAACTCGCTGAACGCGTGCAGCAGCCGCACCTCCAGGTCGCTCGTTCTCTTCGAGTCTAAGGCATCGGTCGTCTGGGGCTTTCTCATGGGGACCACGTCCAAGTCGTTGTGCATCACCGTCGAAGTGACCATTCTGGTCCGTTTGGCGCCGCTAATGAGACAAAGAGCTACAAATGCCAGCACAATGAGACAGAGGCAATGCAGAATGTTGCGCTATGTCAACGATGCCAATGGAGTGCGGGAGACGGACGCGAAGGCAGCGAATGCGGAATGAGCACAGGGGGAAACGAAGGCGGCGGCGTATGGCACCAGCTGCTGCTTCGTCGCGCTGCGTCGAAAATGGGACTCAAGCAAGTGACTTGGGGATTGAGTGAACCCGCACGCAAGCAGACAGGAATGAAAAGGGAAAGTGTGACCTTTCGCAGGCATCAACAAGCTACATTCGTGCAACAAGATCAATTGGTAGTTCGAGATCGGATATATGCATATCAGAAGCGTGTTTTTTCATTTCATTTCTTGTACCGTAAATATAAATATGGCATGGTAAAATCTGATCTTGATATGTGTGAAGTGATGACGCTGAGCGTTGGCTGTTCTGCGATGTCACTAAAGCGGAGAAAAGCATGAAAATCTACACTTCAATCTATCGAACGCTTTCTTTGAAATACTGATGCCCTCTCTTTGCTTTTATGACCATCATTCTGATCATCGCCCCTCTCCCAAGAGTTCCAATGTGCCATTCAGACTGCGAAAATGCTGGCTGGACGCGCCGCTCGCAGCGGCACCAGGAGCGCGCGCCATGCGGTGCTGTCGCTCACCACGACGTTTCGCCTGCCACACGAGGGGATGAGCGACATGGAGTACCTCAGTCGGTGCGTCTTTGTGTCTTTATAGTCGTTTATTGCTGTCATTTTGATGGTCTCACAAAGTTCGTGTGTGTTCTTCTTCCTGCTGACTAGGGGCTCTGCGTTCCTCTTGACGCCGTCACGATCAGCATCGCCGCCTCCACTGCCAGTTGCCAAGGGTGGCGAGCTCGTGGTACTCACGTGTCAGCACGTGGCGTGTCCGTGGCTCTTTCCCAAGTACTTTGCCGACAAGTGGGACTGGCTGCAGCATGTGAGCGAAGAGTTTGTGCAGCACTCGCTGCAGTTGCTGGAGCTGCCGCCAGTGCAAGTGACTTCGTCAGAACCACAAAACCAGCAGCAGCAGCAACAGCTCTTTATCCCCAGAGTGATCCAAGAGATCCCTCTGCAGCGCCACGTGCGGCTGCATCCGACTCGCGACATGGCGATGCTCTCGCTGGACGACGCCGTCGCGGATACCGACTGGGACCAGTTCGCGTTCGACTGGAATCTAGAGTTGCTGAGCTTACAACCGGCGGTTTCGAAACCAGGTGACGTCGTGCTGTTCACGGGCCACAAGCAGATCCCAAACAACGTGCTGGCAACAAATGATATTGGTCAGTACCCGAAAGAAGTTGTGGGTCAATTTGTGGGTCAGAGCCAACAGGGTCAAGCGTTTGCGTGGAGTGACGAGATCCTGGAAGAAGGCATGTGCGGTGGCGCCGTCGTGAATGCGGACGGCGACTGCGTGGGGCTGATTGAAGGCATCGTACCTCCGTTTGTGGCCGTCGATACCTCGGGATTATCCACAGAAGAACAGAAAGCAGTGCGTGCGGCAGAAGAGATGCGCAAGGCGCTTGAGAATCACGTCGCATTCATTCCGTCGGCGGAAATCGAATCGTTCGTGGCCACCAAGGGCGATTTCTTGCCGACGGGCACGATGCTCGGTTTGGATGACGACAATGAAGATGACCTGTGGTAACCAAGCAAGGGAGAAAAATGTCCCCAGATGTAGAGAAATCGACAAATGAAAGAGCTGATGATTGCAAAATGGGGTGTCTTCTTGTTTGTTTGACAACAACATGTACCCTCATCGCGCGTGGCATTTGGTCAAACACAGACTACCGCCGTCGGCAGCCTGAAGAAGACCCGCTCGTCGTTGAGTGTGGTATACGTGTGAGGAGAGCTGCTTTCCGTTGCCGCAGCTCGCTTTCTTACTCGACAGTGTCGCCGCAGTCTGTCGTTTCCACATACCTTTGCACGTCAAGCCACACTTGACACATTGAATGGATGCAAACGGGATTGTGTCATCCAGGCTGCATGGCGAGCAGTGGACGACAATGATATAAAATGGCTGTCACGCAAAACGGCGGAAACGCCCGAAACGACTTTTCAGACACAAAGAAACGGAAGATCTTTCGGAAGATCTTGAGAGATCTTGAGACGCTTGGGACAAAACGGCAGAAACGTCTTAGTCAGAAAAAGCAGAAATCGAAGATCTCCTGGATCGCATTGTGGACGTCCGCGTCCAGTCGCCTAAAGAAGATCCCTCCCCCTTGGGAAGCGTCGCTTCGCGCCCCGCCCCCTCTTGTCGCGCTGCTTCCTCTGAGTCAAACAGCACAAGATCCACTGCCCACCGCAAGCGCTGCTGAGGCTTCCCCCTCCAGCGACGTGTTTAGCTGGCTGGTGGTGGGAGACGCGCCGTTTGTACGCTCATGACCAACAACAATCACACCCGGGGTGTGGTGTCCGAGACGCCTGGGTCACTGCAACCGCCACCGACGCAATCCCAGCAGGCACCGCCCAAGGACGATGCACGCATGGAATCCATCCGGTGCCACGTCATGCGCACGTTTCCAGCCGCGAAGCTCGAGTTCCTCAGCAAGAAATTCGCGTCCGAGAACGTCGCGACGGTGCTGTTTGAGTTTTTGCATCTCCCCGGCGCGTGGCTGCTGTTGTTCACGGACCACGGCAACGAGACGAGTGGCACGGCGCTTGAGGTGTACGCGGTGCCGCCTCCAAAGCTCTTTACGCCTGGCAAGAACACGTGCGTGTTGTACCTCGTCAAGACGATCAAGGCCGCTGTGAGCGTCGACAAGTACCACGACGAGATCCTCTCGGGCACGCTCGAACGGAATGCGCTCGAGTCGCTTTCACTGTTGCTCCATGAGATCCTGATCCCGCTGATCGGGAACCCGCGCAACCAGCGGTAGTGGCCCGAGATCGTCACGACGTCAGTGATCAACAACGTCCACGGCTCCTTCTCGAGTCTGCAGATCACCGTGGGGCAAACACGAGGTGCGACGTGTCTGCGATTGCCATGGGACCAGATCCTCTCCGAGAGCGCCGCGAGCGGATCCTCTTCAACGAAAGCGCCGTTGTCGCCTCACTCTGCTTCCGCTATGCCAAATGGAGGCATGGCGCCACCAGGTACGGCGAGCCTCAGACTCGTCAAGGACCAGGTGCACGGTCTCGAAGGTTGCCTCATCACGTGGACCAAGCAGATCAAGAACATTTTGAAGCAAGACCCCGAGTCGATGCTCAACAGCAACAGCAACGGCAAGCGATCCGGATCAGTCACATCTTTAGGTTCAGGTCCTGGCTCCTCAGCGCACGTGGGACCCATGGAGGAGCTCCACTTTTGGGCTGCCAAGGCCACAAACCTCAACTCGATCTTCGCGCAACTGCAATCCAATAGTGTGCGCAAGGTGCTGCAGTACCCCGACGCGTCTAAGAGCACGTACAACATGCCGTTTGCGAAGTTGTGCAAGGAGGTCTTTCTCGCGCGCGTCGAGGCCAACGACAACTCGCATTTCTTACAACCGCTCGCGAAATGGTTCGATCTCCTTAGTCACAGCGATAGCACGAGTTTCCCCGAGATCCGCGACCTGTTCCGTCCGATTTTCCACTCGATCCTGCTCGTGTGGAAGTGCAGCCACTTTTACAACACGCCCACGCGCTTAGTCGTGCTCATCCGGCAGATTTGCAACGAGATCATTCGCAATGCCATGGGATACCTGAACGGCAAGAAACCCTTTGAGCTTATCGACCAGGACGAGCTCGAGCAGGCGAACGCGATGCTGCTCGTGTCGCTGCAGGTGTGTGCGCATTTCAAGAGCGTGTACTTTGACTACAAGGCGCGGTCGACGATCGAGGCACTGGGGAATCCGTGGCGCATCCAGAACAATGCGCTCTTTGTGCGTCTTGACGCGTTCCTTGAGCGGTGCCACGACGTGCTCGAGCTCACGCAGACGATCTACCAGTTCCAGAAGCTCGTAGTCATGGAGATCGGCAGCGCCAAGGGCAAGACACTCACTACGAGCGTGCACCAGATCTACGCCGATTTCCAGGACACGCTGCTCCAGATGAAGAGCGTGCATTATGACCTCATGGATCTAGACGCCAAGCACTTTGAAGACGATTTCTGTGCATTCCGCTCCAAGAACAAAGAGTCAGAACGGCGGCTCGCGTCCGTGATCAATCAGGCATTTGACGACGCCAAGACCATCACAGAGCGGTTCAAGTGTCTCGACTGCTTTGAAGATCTCCTCGATCGTGCGATCATCAAGAACGAGCTCGAGTGCAAGCACATGACGCTGATCACGTCGTACGCGAACGACCTGCACGTCGTGCAGCAAATCTTTATCGAGAACCGCGAACACCCGCCGATTCCATCCAACTTGCCGCCGTTTGCTGGCGCCGTGACGTGGTGCCGCGGCCTCACGGAGCGGATCCGGTTTCCGATGGAGAAGCTCCAACAGATCTCGCCGTGGATCGTGCTCGAGCGCGAAGACGCCAAGGAAGCCATGAAGATGTACACGAATGTCATGGCGTTGCTCCAGGAATACGAGGTGTAAATGGTCAAGCAGTGGGGAGTCTCAATCGAGACGTCGTCGAAAGCCAAGCTTAAGCTTCCGTTGATTCGGCGTGAACTTGCTGCACCTTCGCCACACGGCGCCGTTGAGCACGACAAGAACGCGCTCATGCACTGCATGCACTACATCCGCGACGTGCGGCGGCTGATGCGCGAAGACCTGCTGATCAACTTTGCGCCACTCGAGGAAATCGTCATCGTGCTCAAGCAGAACGGCATCGCGCTCGACATGTCGTGCATCAGCAAGGACCCCGTGCTCGTGTTCCTCGACCAGGCGCCGTTGCGCTGGGAAAACATGGTCAACAAGACGTTCAAGGAGAAAGAGGCGATCCAGCCACTGCAGAACCAGATGGTCGAGTCCATTCGCGTCGAGATTGCCGAGTTTCATCGCCGGCTCGCAATCTTGAAGGACGAGTTCCTGATAACAGCGCCGCTCCATGCGCCAGCACAGCCACACGTCATCGGCGAGGTCTACGGGAGTCTAGACGCGTACCATGACAAGTTGGCGCTCGTTGAAGATGATGCTGCGAGGCTGTCGAGAACAGTGCTCTCTGGGGCGTCGACTGTGCGCGCCATACGCGGGTCTTCGAGTACCCGGCCCAGGTCGCGTTCGTTGGCAGCCAAGTCGTATGGACCGAAGAGGTGGAAGCTGCGCTCGAAGAGCTGGAAAACGGAACCGAGGACGCTGTGAAGATGTACTGGGATGTGTGCACCGTTCGCCTCGAGGAGCTCATTAAGCTCGTGCAGAATGGCGACTTGAGTGCCCAGGCAGAGCATCGCCTGGCTTTGCGAAACAAACCACACCCATCGCGCCATGTTCTCTCATGAGGCAAAAGCTGTTGTGCGCTCGGCCATTCCTCCCTGGGTCTCACTATGATACCCAAGACCACAATTGACAACTGGCACCTTGATGGTTGATGAACAAGGTTTCATGTACACAATGGCTGGTTGCTTTTCCAAAGATCCATTTCAACTCGATTTCGATCGTGCTCTGACAAAGTCAAGTCGCCACACCTTGAGAAACGTTCGCGCTTGTGCATTTTAGCCCCATTCGTTTTGCACAAGAGGAGGATAGAGCACCACAAACTCGGCAAATTCTGCACGCATCTCAGCTGAGGCATCTGAAAATGGAGAGAATCGCCAAGATGAACACCAAAATAGGTTGCTTCATTGGATGCTACTTTAAACCAAGCAAAACAGCCCGCATCGTGCTGAAAGAAAGCCAACCTCAGCGGGAATGGACGCATCTTGCTTGCCTTTCTGGGGTCAAAGTCAGTCGGAGTGCTTGCTTTTCCGCTTTCATCTCCTGCTGCTCCAAGGCGCCATGGAAGCATGCATCGCTCGCGGAGGAATCTCCCATGTGCTCTCGCAGGTATCCGTCAATGACAGCTTTGCCTCGAGCTTCTCATGAGTCTGATAATCTAAAAAGTGGAAATACTGCACAACAGGCTCGCGCATCACTGAAAAATCCGTCTCGGTCGTACACGCCTCGAACCTCATCGCGGTCGCTTTTCCACGGAGATGACTACCGTCCAGGATCACGTCCGAGTTCATCCTACTCGGTCGCTGAGAAGAAGGAGCTCGCGCGAAAGCAGAGCGACAGCGGCGATTTCAAACAAAGCGCTTCTTCGTCTGTAGCGACAGCTCCGTCGACGTCTATGTTGCCTCCGCGACCTACAGAGAAAAAGAAGACTGAGTCTTCATCGTCGCCTTCGACTGAAGACGCGGATCCATTGTCTGTGTCGTCATCATCAAGTCACCTCAAACTGGTGCATGCGCCAATTCTCGTGGCCGATGAGCCGCTGCCGACGGGAAAACAACATGACATTTACCGCCATGAGGCGAGCAATGATGCGAACGAGGACGACGAGCATCTGGAGGCATCGCTGGAGCTGCCATCGCAGGTACGCACAAGCACTTCATGCTGTCAAACGACGAGTTCTTGAGACTAATGGAAGACTGTGTACTCTAATGGCAGGAACAATTGGATCAAACGTACGCGATGGCACAGCGCTGTCTCCAAGAGCTAGCGTATCTGTCAGATCCCACCGAAGCCAACGAAATGACCGAGCACCTCCGCTCAGTCGTCCGCTCATTTCTTCACCAGAGCTCGTTTTTCATGTCAAGCTCGACAGAATCAGCAAAAGTCCAGCGACTTCGGCTGGGTCTGTTTCACGCGGTCGCAAATCTGGTTCTGGAGCAATGGAGTCGTTCAGCCAAGTGTGTTGTGGCACTTACACCTTGCCTTCTCGATCTCTTCAATGCGAATCCAGCAGCCTGTGATGACGTGGACTCTAGCGCTCAAGTGATTCTGCTCGGCAAATGGCTCTTCATGCTGAGCAAAGACAGTGCCAACGATGCCTTCTTCTGCGATGTCCACTACGTTGAAGCCGCACTCAGTGCAATCGCTAAAGTGTCTGCAATCTGCTGCAAAGAAGCGGTGTTGCGATCCAAGCGACATGGTGGCAGCAAACCACAGGATGATCTTAAAGTAAATGAGGAGCTCTCCTTTGAGCGCATCGTGCTGCCGTTCCCGATCAAGATGCTGATTTACCTGGCGGGTACGCTGAAAAATACGTCGAACGCCGACGAGAAGATGCTCAAACTGCTCGCCACGAACGGTGCGATCGCAATCCTTAGCGACACGACGCGATGGCGCTCGAGTCAAGTGGCGCAAGCAAAGGAGATCGCGCAATTCTTGATCCAGACCACAGGGATTTTGCGCAATCTATCGGTCGCGAAGAGCTGCCAGAAGCAGTTCCTCGAGGCTCAAGTACCATCAAGATTGTGCTCGATGATCCCGGCGTTCATTGGCCACTTGGAGCTCATGGGGAATGCCTCTCGCATCCTGAGTAAACTGACGCTGCACGAACTTCCGCGAGCGCAGATCAACAATCACATAACGACGAACCTGTGGAATCTGCTGGCAGTTGTCGACGCAGACCAGAACAAGTCGCTTTCGCTATTGGATCAGCAGCGGTCAGAGACTTCCCGTCACCAGGATTCGCTGCTGGTTCGCATGTACTTTGTGCTCGGAAATCTGTGCGCAGGGAACGACCGCGATCGTCAGTGTATCGCATTTGAGTGCAACGGCATTACCGTTTTACTGCGCGCTTTGCAGTTCTACGCATTGCAGTATACGAATGGAGTGGCATCACAGCAGCGTCATAATGGAGAGAAGGACGACGTTGGAGAGCAGACGGGGGAAGTGCTCGTGAAACTTGTGCGAGCGCTCGCGAATATCACCATCAACGCCGATGTCGCAACAGAATTGAATGGCCGGGACGAGATGGACGTCCTGCTGAAGACGCTCGACCAAGCGCAGCGTGTAGGCGACGAAGAACTCATGCTCAACATCGTCAGCTGCATCACCAATGTGTCGTATTACAGCAGCGTCACGCCAGTTTCCGATCCAAAATCGTCCCAGGCGATACCAAGGGCATCCAAGTACAGCTTCATTGAGAGCAACCGCATAGTGCTCACGTCGCTTCTAGCGCAGATTCTTCTCGATCGCAATGAAGAAGCGGTCGTGGAAGCCACGCGCGCGTTTGGCAACTTGACGCGGTTCAAAGATGTGCTCGCATACATGAGTGACCACAAGGTACTCGACTGCTTTGTTGTGTTCCTCGACCACAGCAACCGCGAGATCGTGTACACGGTGTGTGGCGTGCCGATGAACGCGGCGCTGGACGAATCAACGCATCGCAAACTACTTCAAGTGCGTGCTGGGGATGCTGGCAGCAGTAGCTCAAGTGGTGACGACCGCGGTGATGTGCGCAATTTGCTCCTTGGTATCGTTGAGTGCGCGGTCACCGACGACGTCGAGATGACGTGCATGGCATGCAAAGTGCTGTACAATCTGCTGCTCACAAAGGACAACGCAAATGATAAGGCGTCTCAATCCAGCTTTCAAAGCAGCAGCCTTCATCGCGTGGTCCAGCAGATCATGACGACGATGGAGCTGCGAGATCGTCGACGCAAGTCCATAGGGCAAAGCGGAAGCGACGGTGAGGATGCCGAAGCAACGCCGAGCGATTGGCGGGAGCTTCGTCTTGTGCTGCCACAGCTGCTGCGAAGCTGTTAGTCTGGACAAACGTAGACATGCAAGCAATTGATACAAAGTTGATCACCTTGGAGCTTCCTGTTCTCATTATTTAATGAGCAAAGAAACGATAGTAAGCAGTCACAACACTGACAACAGATACAGTACCCGGCATAGGACACTTCTCTCTCTCTCTCTCTCTCTCTCTCACACACACACACACACAGTCTCTAGGCATGCGCATAATGATCTTCCTTCAGATCACCGCTGATCAATGGCGCCAACTCCGCACCTTCGAGGAATGGCTCTGGCTTGTGCTTGGAGAACCAAATCGTGACGACAAGTGTAGCAAAAGCAAACGCGAGAAGCAGTCCGATCGTGTTTCCCAGCACACAATCTGCGGCCATAAAGCCCTTGACTTGATTCCCGTTCAGAGTGCCTGTCACGTTGCAACTTGCATTGAAGGAGAGCTTCTCCAAGATGCCAGTAGCTACAGGTACACAACGACGATTAGATATGATGATCTATGTCTTGCACACACAATGCTGCTCAGCAAAGGATCTTACCGGCAGTAAGGAAGACCAAGCCGAGGATGCCAATGCCCAACCCGATGTGGAAGGGACTCACTTGTGCACGAACCGATCGTTGAGCGCCAGGGTAGAAGAACACATAGAAGCTCACGAGGTACTATCAGCAAACAGAAAACAATGGACGGATGGGGACATAGTCAGAAAACAGTCCGGGAACAAGATAAAAGCGAAAAGCACTCACGTGTCCGAGAAAGAGGATCACCGTGAGCAAACCCAACCAACTGTGGAGGCTGTACAGGTTAGTGATGCCGTGCTCAATGTGGAAGCGAAACACGGCGATTGTACCGATAACCGCACTCACAAGTCCGAGCACATGCAACGACAGATGGATGCGCTTGTTGGTATCATGGTCGAACGGCAGCGAAATGTACGCCAACGCCGCTTGCGAGGAACACACCACAAAGCCAAACGTCATGAGGACCGGGTGCCAATTGAACACGCGGCCGTCACCGTGCGCCCACGAGAACCCCGACAGATCCTTCTCCGTGATTACACCGCCGACATTCACGTACTGTGTGAGACCCGAGCCCATCCAGATCCCCACGAGCACGAGGATGAGGAGCGGCAGACCCTGTAAAGAGAGGCATTTGGCACATGGATACATTAGGGAGGCAGCATGGATACGAGTAGATATAAAGAGCTCGTACATGGGCCAATGCGCGGAACGTCAGCTCCATCTTCTTTGTCGGCAGCGTCGTCATCTTCACTCGCGCTTCTTTCTTTCTGTTTGGGCTTGTGGCCTTGTGTGCGTTTTGCGGAATGACTGCATTCTCGTCTCTTCAACTCGCGAGTTTCCCCCTCGTTAGGCAACCGTTCCCAGATTCCCTGTTTCATTATAAATTCGAGTATCCTCTTTATTATCGATAACAACATTCACAGATGTTGACAAAATCATTGTGTCAAGTTGTTGTGTAGTGTGGTAGCAGTTTAGAGAGAATTTGCTGTGTTCTCGAGATGATATGATTAGGAATCAAGACCACCAAAACGCTGACGAGAGTTCAGCCAATCAGGGATCGACTAGGATTTGCATCACGAACAGTTTCTTCCAATGAGACGACCAAAGAATCGTTTTTACAAGGTCACGATTGGCTGCAACGCGCAGCAAGTGAACCAAAGAGTGCACGTCATGGCTTCGTTCAGCCCATCAACCACAGTTGCTTGGCGAGCGACGCTTCTCCAAAGAATCGGCAACGCTCTTTGGGAGGGAACCGCTGAACTGCAACGAGTATGAGTGTAGAGTGCTGGCATGGTGGAGGAGACTTGTACAAAGGCACTTTTTTTTAGGGATAGACCCAACAGCCTCCGACTTGGCTGCAATCTGTGTGACACAGCGCACGAACATGGCTTGAATGAGGTCACTGAATCTGTCAGCGAAATAGCACGATAGAGAGCGGTGGCTGCAAGTTATCGTCGCACTCACCCATCTTGTTCACCGAGCGCATGGCAAAATTGTGATTGTCGTGTTAGGTCAGTGGACGAACAGCTTCAATTTCCTATCATATAGACTACACTGGAGTAATATCCTTTCATATTGACTGCGTTGGGTTGCGTGGGGCATTCATCATTTAGACAGTTGATTTGACCCATGCATATGGGTCAAACTTCCTTTTTGACCCTTTGCTCAGTCCATTTAATGGACCCTTTCAGGAATAGTTAGCAGATTTGAGGTACCTCAACATGCATGCGGACCATCTGATCCTCAAAAGGTTGCGCGAAGGTCGTGTCAAGTTCAAGTTGCAATACATTCCAAGGACTATTTTTATCGAATCAAAGACACGCACTGACTTCAATTCCATCCAATCAGCACGATTCTATCCAGCAACGAGAACCATCACTGCTCTAGCGTGGGGAGAGCCCAACGTGACTCAAAGCCTCAACGGTCCAGCAGCAGAAGCGCGCGGAAACGAAGGCGAGAGCGTCCGGCGGCTGCGCGTTCGCCATGGAGACCACGGGGGAAGCAGGAGACGCCGAGCCGCGCAGCAGCTCCACAGGCGCGTGCAGTGGCAGTGGCGTCGCCGTGGGAACTGCAGGTGACGAGGCGCGGGCGGAAGAAGCGACGACGTTCCCAGAAGTCGGCGTGCTGGCGGACGGCGGCACGCTGTCGGTCGATGGCTTCGTGTACGTCGATGGCGACAAGGAGAAAGAGGAGCCTACAGCGCCAGCAGTGGGGACAGACGTGCCGGAACTGGATGAGCGACAGAAGCAGTTGGTGTACGCGATCCACTCGCTCCAGATATACAATCCGGATTTCAACTTGACCCCCGAGGTGCTCGAGATCATGCGCGTGTTTTTCGAAGATCTGCATCCAGACAAGGATGGGACGATCACACTGCGCGCGCTGTTTGACGAGATTGAGCGGCTGGATCCAGAGAAGCGGTTGGTGACCGAGGAGACGCGACAACTCATGTGGTGCGATATCTCGGGAAACAGTCGTGACGAAGGAGAACGTATCGACTTCCATGGGTTTTGCGAATGGGTGATGCGCTGGAAAGAGATCAGTCCGGCGGCTGTGCAGAATGTGTACACTTCGTGGGCGCAGCAGATCGCAATTGCCGACTTTGGACTGAGCGAAGGTGATGGTGTGTTCGTTGTTCGACCCGAGGAACTGCCGCCGCGCGAAGTGCTGAGGGTAGAGATCTCGAAACTTCTGCGGTCTAGAGAACGGATCAAGCCTCGTGCCTCTCGATCGCCACTGAGTAGAACCGTTTCGAAAGGAGACGACAATAGCAGCAACAGCTCAGAGCGAATCTCGTCGAATGGAGAACGCCAAGCTCATGGACTTGGCACAACATCGACCGATTCGATGGATCGCATTGCAGTTGAAGAGATAGACGAAACTATCAGCGAAACCGATCTTGAATCTGAGGATGCTACAACTTCAACGGATGCCCAGGGTTCTACCTCCGTGTCCAAGTCGTTCGTAGCGGGTGGCGCCGCAGGCATCGTTGCCAAATCGGTGTTGGCACCTGTGGAACGCGTCAAGATTATGTTTCAAGTCAACGAGAAGCGGCACTTTAGCTTTCGCAATGCGTTCAACCTGGCTCGCGAGATCTACGTTCAGGATGGCTTCCGCGCGCTCTTTCGAGGCAACATGCTCAACATTTTGCGCGTGATTCCCTACGCAGGCGTTCAACATTCCAGTTTTGACTTTTTCCGCCGAAAGTTCCATGCGTACAATTTTGCACAAGCTGAGAAAAGCAGATCGCCTCAGCAGTACCAGAAACTCAGCAATCTTCAGCTGGTGACAGCGGGTTCGCTGGCAGGTGGGATGTCTCTTATTATGGCGTATCCGCTCGACATTGTGCGCGCTCGGTACATGGTGCAGCAAGGGAAATATCAATACAACACCCTGTACGAGGCAGTCATGTCGATGTACAAGCGTGAGGGTGCCCGGTCGTTCAGTCGAGGTATCGTGCCGTCTCTGCTCGGCACGCTACCGTACACAGGTATTGGATTCGCGCTCAATGAGAAGTTCAAGCATTGGGTACGTTTTGCTTGATATTGCTGCTGACAAATGTAAGTACGAGGCTAACTCATGCTGCTATGTTTGTCTCTTTTTTTGTAGATGCTGGAATTCAAGTACGCTCGACTGGAAGGCGATGCGAAAGCGGACTCACCGACGCTGCATCCGTTTTCCAAGTTGGTCTGTTCCTTCTTCGCAGCATGTATCGCCCAAACAAGTACGTTGTGTCTTTTCCCATCATTCCCGTGAATCGATTTTGGTAGACTGACAATGATACTTGGCTTCACATTTACTATTCAGCGACATACCCGATGGACACGATTCGCCGACGAATTCAGACGGATGGGTTTGTGCCAGGTGCACATGGAGAGTTGCGATACACAGGCATGACGACCACGGCGCGGATTATCTTTGCTAAAGAGGGCTGGCGCGGCTTTTTCAAAGGAGTGTCCGTCAACTGGATGCGAGTAAGTGAATATGCAATGCCTGTCTTAGATCGAGTTGAAAGTCGACTAACTTGCACAATCCTTTTATCCTCATGCGACAGAGTCCATTGGCCACCGGCATCAGCCTCACAACGTACGATATTCTCAAGGAACTGATGGGTATAGAAAAAATAGCATAAAGCATCGCGATTACAACTTAATAGAAATATTGCCCAGGCAAAACGAGAAGCCCCATCCATCCCATTCGCCAGACGAGAGCTTTTATTTCTGCACCTCTGGCGCGATCAACACGAGGTCATTCAAGTCGCTGGACGCGTTCATTCCGCCAAAGATGAGCAGAGCTTGAGTGTCTACCTTGCCTGTTCCTGCCGAAGGCAGTATAATCGAGCACCCAGCGTGCCCAAAGCGCTCCAATGCTGACACAGACGACGCAGGTAACGTTTCTGGACAATCCGCTTGACTCTCTTTGCACTTGGTGTCTGGCTGTGATGTGTTGACGCTCGCACGCAACCAGGATTCATGATCGTCGTCGTACACCCAGCAATCGTCACGGATCGCTCTGCCGTCAAAGCCGCCGAAGCTCACAAGAGAGCCATTGAGTTGGGCCGCGACATGCGAGCAACAATTCCACTCGCAGATGAGGATGAGCTGCCATTCCCAGGTTGTGACGTCGAGGATCGCCATGTCGGTGCAGATATTGCCGTCTCCATTACGACCGCCGCTGAAGCAGACCGAGGTTGGCGATACAAGCGCAGCGCAGTGGAGTTCACGTGGCTCGGGGATCTCTCCCGAGCACTCCACCTTTTCCCAGCGAAGATCCGCCAAACATCAGTATGCGGCGGTGGGTGGCAGTATCTTCTATTCTCGGGTCATGAGGTAGAAGAATTGCTGCATGAGCATTGCGAGGCGACGGTGCCGGATCCCCAGTGACCTCCATTTTCGACCATTTTCGCGTTTCTGCAGGGTACATGTGAACAAATCCGGGTGGTATTAGGAAAGAATTGGTGTCGAACAAGAAAGCAACATACGTGTGTTGAAGACGTGGCCGTCATTGTAGACCTCGCAGTCCATTGTATTGAGACCGCCAAAGACGTAGATGCTCGAGCCCACAGCGACCGCCGAATGGCCACTTCGAGGAGGAAAATCGTCGCGTGAAGAAGGCAGCAGCGTCCACGTGCGCGAATCTATCGGTATGAGTCGTTTAGAGACGATTAGTGTAAATGCCATGCCACCAGTCAGCCTCATCTCGCCGACAACTTTGGAAAGATTAAGCAAGTCTTACCAAAATCAAAGATGTGCACATCATGGAAGCACGTGGCTTCTCGATTCGCACCACCAATCACGTAGATCTCGCCATTCTCAACCTGCAAATGCCCATAAAGTGGGCAAAGAAAGAACTCTCGACGGAGATGAAGTAAAACACAACACCTGGGTCAAGGTTGCGCCGCCACGCTGGGCGGGGCATATCGAGTCCAGTTTAAGCGCCACTCGGGTGATCGAGCCCGGCGAATGAGAGTGCTGATGTCTGAGAGGAACTCGAAATGGTCTCGTGTGCGGTCTTCGTTTTTCGAAGAGTGCCAATTCACGAGCGGCACCGAAGAGCCACCAGGAAACGCGACCACTGAAGATCCCTGCGCTCTTTTTGGATGCAAGAATCCTTTGGATTTGGTTTTGTTTTTTATTTCATTAAATGAACTTGGATGCCTTTTGGTAAACAGTTGTCTCGAATGCGCGAGTCGTTCATTTGCGAGACGCCGTGAAGGGCAAATATGCCGGTAGGAATCGCTCCGTCTACCGTGAAGGTCTTCGCGAACCAAGCGACATTTGGACTTGAGCAGTAGCCGCTGATTCCAGGTGCAGCTATCGAGCCGTGGGGTTCAGCAGACAACGATACGCTTGCTGTGCTCGTGCCGGATAAACAACAGCAGATGCGTGAAGGTGCTGACACTACGACCATCAGCAGCATCGTCCAAAAATTGGGTCCAATCGTTGAGTAGTACATTACCCGCACAGCTACGCATTGCAGCTACTATTCGTCATATATCACTAATCGATTAGTTACCGTCTCTGTGCACTGAGTGCACGTGTGTGTGAATCTATTGGTAGTGTGCTGGTGGAGGTGGCGGCGGGATGCCTGCATTCGGCGGCATCATAGTGTGACTGGCCATCATCCCTGCTGGCATTGGCGGTGGTGGCGGAGGCGCCATGCCGCCCATACCCATCTGGTACATGCCCATGCTCTGTGGTGGTGGTGGCGGGGGCGGCGGCACCATCCCCATCGAGCCCATCGGTGCCATGTATCCGCCATTGAGATGTACCATCGGCGGCGGCGGAGGCACCATCGGCAGCGCGCCGTTGTTTCCCATAGCGTCTGCTGCACCGCCAGCTGCGGGCGTCGTGAACGCGAATCGTGTGTGCGGCTTGAGCTTGTTCGGGTTGCTCTGCGCCAGTAGCCGCTCGGCCTCGGAGCCGTGGCGCTCGTTGTTGCTGTCCTTCTTGTACGCGTACTGCACGACGACCTGTCGATTGCACAGGTACTGTCCGTTCATACACTCGATAGCGAGGTCTGAGGCCTCGAATGAGTCGAAGCTGATGAACCCAAAGCCGCGCGACACTTTGGTCTCGGCGTCGCGCATGATCTTCGGGGTCTCGATGATGCCACCGAACGCCGAGAATGTGTCGTAGAGCAGCTTCTCGTCCACCTCGGCGTCCAGGTTGCCGATAAACAGGTTCGCGCCGATGTCCAGGTTCTTCTTGTCCTGCGATGCCTTCTTCACGCGCATCACCTTGCCGTAGAGCTGGATCATGTTCATCACCTTGAGCGCGTACTCGGCGCACTCCTCCGTGCGGAACTCGACGAAGCCGTAGTTCTGGTGCGTGTTCGTGACCTTGTCGCGCGGCATGTGCACGTTGATCACGGATCCGGCTTGCAACATCAGCTCCCAGAGCAGCTCCTCCGACACGCGGTCGTCCAGGTTGCCCACATACACCGTTGCATCCTGGTTGCGCTGCTCGATCGCCGCCGACATGTTGGTTCCCTTGGTGTCTGCGTGCTTTTCTGCTTTTGCTTTGTGTTATGGTTGGGTCGTCCAAGTAGTGACATTCGATGGCACTCTTTTTAGTGGTTCACGTCACTATCTAGAAATGTTTCAATAAAAGTAGACAGCTTTCTTCAAGTGAATCACCAATATACACAAAATATTACATAATTTCACCAATATAGACTATAATTTGTAGAGAATCGCAAGTGTAGGTATGGCTTTCTGTCTATGGGATCTTGAGCAGGTGAAACAAAGAAAGTGTGGGAAAATGGAGTTCGCGACGGCGGCGCAGGAGTGGACGGATCTGCTGCGCGTCGTGGCGCACGCGGCGTTTGCCAAGGCGCATTTCGGCGCGATCCTGAAGCTCGCGATTGCACTGTGCTGCGCTGCGGAGAAAGTGCGGGAGCGCTTCTGTTCTGTTGTGTAAGCGTAGCGGCGAGATGTTTGTGGTTCACGCTTGTTGTCGTTGTTGCCGATAGGATCTGGAAGACGCGATTGATGCGGACGCTATTCAAGCGCAGTGCGAGACGAAGGAGGTGCGCGTTGTGTGCGTGACCGTCGTGTAGAGCAGTGTGGGCACTACTTCTTATTAATGGTGTTTGTGATGATTGCAGGAGGAGCAAGTGCTGCTGAGCTTTGCGTTCACGATCAAGCGGTTGCTGACCGCGATCATCCGCGACCGCATGAACTTTCTTGTGGTGGAGACGCAGACGCATCAGGACCAGGAAGAAAGCTCCGCGTCTCAGAAAGACTCCCTTGCGCAGCAACAGGCGCTGCGGCAGAAGATCCCGAGCGACTTCCGGCTGCCATTCCTGCAAGCGCTTCGAGACAAGTACGTTGGGAGCTCACATGCCCAAGTATGCATGCATGCAAATATCGATAACGCATCCCATTTATATGGCTCCTATTTTATTGCAGCTGGAGTGCATTGGAGACTGCGGTTGGTGTCAACAAGTTCTCGCTGCCTCGCATCAACGAAATGCAATGGTAGGCTAGTGCATCTTGCACACATTCTATACAGAGAGGTGTGTGAGCTAATCGTTTGTTGTTGTTGCTATGCTTCTAGGCACGTCGAAGGTTCCATTGTGGTGATGAGAATACAAACGAGCGACGGCAACACGCGCACGATGCGAGTCCCCATGCGACAATTCCACCAACTTCGCTACAGCACAGCAAAAGTAAGAATACCTCAATTTGTTTAATGTTTCGCAGCTTTGCTTGATCTCATGCCTTTGTCATCTGCAGGTGCTCCAAGAGATGAACCAAGTGGAAGCGCATCCGATCATGCGTCTCACAAACGCCGATCAGAAGGCGCCAGCATCTGCTACCACTGCTCCCTGAATGAATGGGCATACTACACTGAAGCCTATTTGATATTGAAAACAGTCACTCTATACATTATCCCACGGCAAAAGAAGCACGGCAACAAGGCGATAAAGTCACATGCTACTATGATTTATGTGTCTAATTAGTTCTTCATGCGCTTCTTCGAGTTTGCAAAGCACTCGCCCCAGACGCAAATCGTCTTGCCGCGCATGATCTCGGAAAACGCTTCGAACGTGTACGACGAACGCGAGTTGGCCTCGGCGGCCGTGATCTTCTTGGCGTCGACCTGCGCCTGCTGATCGGTCTCGAGAAGATCGTGCGGCGTCGCGGCCTTGTATTGTTGGAATGGGTACTTTTCGTCGGCCGTGAGCACGCGCTTCTCCGATGGGATCTGATACGTCTTCAGCAGCAATTCTATCAACATGCCAAGCAAATCGAGTGCGGTTAGATCACAAGCATAAGAGCAGAGAGGCACGTAGAGGCTTCTATACCGAGCAAGCGCTCCAGTTGCTGCTGCGTGATCTCCCGCTCGGGTTCATCCTCCTGAGGCTCGCCAGACGACTCAGTCGCGAGATCGAACAAACACTGCAGGCGGTCCTCGGCGGCGCCCTTGACGGCCATGGAGAACGCTACCATGAGCGCATCCACGTCGATTTTCTTGTTCTCATCGCGCTCCAAGCTGAGCAGCACACGCTCCAAGTGGTACTAGACACCGCAGAGTGAGCATTTAGACATAAGAAAATCCGATACAATGAAAAAACTAAGCGCACATATGCGGACTCACCGCGTTACGCAGTCCATTTGGACAGGACTCGGCGAGCTTGAAGCCCAGGTACTGATCAAAGTGCTCCATCGCAGCCTTGCGCGTTGGGAACGCCTTGAACACACCCGCACGCACCGACTCGTACACATCGGGGCTGTTGTAATAGCATACACACAAAGCACATGTGTCCATTAGCAGAGCAACAAAACTCAATATGCGCTTTCAGAATGCACCACGAGAACTCACGTGATGTCATTCGCGCTGCGCAGTTCCCAGGCTTCATAGGGCGAGATCACGGCTTCCTCGGCGATCGGCGCCTGCAGCGCGTCAAAGTTTTTCTTGTTCTGCGTGCCGCGGTAGATGTACAGACCGATGCTGAGCAGGATGCCGCCGAGCGTGATGCCCGGGTTGCGGCTGAACCAGCCGGGCTTGTACTTTGGCGCTTCTTCTTCGGTGCCAGCAGCGGCGTTCGTGTTGTCCGCCTTCTGTGTCGCAGCAGCCGCCGTCTGCTGGCTCGCATTGGTCTGCACGAAGCGTCTCTGCAGTGTGGACGGTCTCGCTGTCACTGCGGCCAACGGCGCGCGGCTACTGCGGCTCGCAGCCGCGCGCAGCACGCTGCGGGACACGCGCGTCATGTTCAGCATCTTCACTCGGACAAATGGCAGCCTCTACCACACAAAAAGCATTGTTGTCTATATTAGTGTGGGCCACGTTATTCTGCCTCAATATGTGAGACGTGGTCGGAAATTTGTGTATTTTGGTGTGGCCCACATTGTCAGAAGCGTGCGCGATGTGGCTGGCGGATAGATAACCAGTGCGCACGCGGCAGCAAGAAGCTGGACAGAGAGGGGCAGCGCTTCCTTCTTCCCTCCCTCCCTTCGTGACACTCGCCAGACCCTCCGACCCCCACGCTCTTCCTCTTCTTCGTCTTGTTCTCTGGCAGGAGAATGCAGTGCTGAGTGCGCGCGTCTCTCCTCCTTCCCGGCGCCACGTTCTCAATTTGTTGTGCTTTCCTTTCATCCTCCCGAATATTCCATTTTCAGCAAGACAAGTTCTCTCTCTCTCTCTCTTCCTACAAGACAACGACGGTATAACGACAATTGCTGCAGATCTCTCTGGTTTAGAAGGTCTGAAGGCGTGATTGTGGCATGATGGCGACGGATCCGCGGCGGTTGTATCGGTGCGTATACTGCTGTTGTTGTTGTGTTGTGGGTTTGTACCTACGATGGATCTACGATTTAGTGTTGTATGGAAGTGCAAGCGACTGACGGAATGGATGCTGCTGTTATTGTGGACGATTTGATGTGAGCAGAGAGATCGTTGAGATCGAGAAGCAGCTGCGCGAGCTGTTGCGCGCGAATCCTCTCAATTCGCAAGATGCCAATGTGCTTCGAAGCCGGTGCGTCTAGAGCTGCTTTTTGTTTGGCTTCAACCATTGTGGAAACTAACCAACGAAGCACATTCCAATGCTGTTGCTGTGGAATAGACTCGTGGAGAAGGCGAAGGCGATCGCTGATGTGAGCCCCGCGTTTGCCGCGTCCAAGGAGATTGAGCAAGCGCTCTGGAAGCCGTGTTTCTACAAGCGCATTGAGGATTTCCGCCGTCGCATCCGGAAATACGCATCAGCGCCGTCGAACGACCGCAGCGTGCGCGAGCATTTTGCGCGCGTGTCGACGGAATTCCAGCAGTTTCTAAGCGAATCGTCGGCGTTCTATGAACATTTGCGCGATGCGTACGCCGCGTGGCTGTCAACGAATCGCGTGAGCCGCATTGCGTCGAACCATGCGCCATCGTTCGCGTCCAATGCCCCAGCTGGCACAGCGCAGGATGCGATTCCGCGTTGCCGTCAGAGTCTGCACCGGTGTTTCATTTTCCTCGGCGATCTTGCGCGGTACCGTGAGCTGCATAGTCAGAAGGCGAAGAAGAATTTTGCCGCGGCCGAGAGCTTTTACTACAAGGCATTGGCGCTTCTCCCTGAAAATGGTAACCCGCACAACCAGCTCGCTGTTCTCGCGACGTACGTGGAAGCCGAGACCGTCGCGGTGTATCGATACTGCCGCAGTCTGCTGATCGCGCAGCCGTTTGCGACGGCGGAAGAAAACCTCGCACTGCTGTTTGAGCGAAGTCGTCAGCGTCCATTGGCTGCGCCATCGTCGATGGCACTGACTGGCGCCATGTCGTCGAAGGACAAGTCGGCGTTCCTCAAGAGCTTTCTGCATCGCCTCACGCGAATGCACGGCATATTGTTCTCGATCGCGACGCGCCCATCCAGCGCTGGCAACAACGGGTATGGCGTGACGAATGCGAATCCAGTCTACCCACGCGACATGGAAGCCGTTCTGTGCAAGGATTTGGATGTGCTCCTGCGTGCTGGTGTTGTCGGCGACGCGCTCTTGCTCAAGGTCGTGGTGACGAACGTGTTTTGCCTCGTGCGCGCGATGCGAGGGAACACGAGCGCGAAGGAGGACTCGTTGCGGCTGTCGACGCTGACGATCTCCAGCGTGATTGACTACTTGGTCGAAGAGCTCGGAAAGAAGAAGACGTCTGGCAACAATGCGGAAATTCCAAACAGCCTGCGGCTCCTGGGACCAGTGAGTGTGTTTTGCGACTTCATGCGTCTGAACCCAAAGGTTTTGAACGTTCTCGAGACCACAATGGACCGTTCTCCGGTATCGGAGACCTCTGCTTCAGCTCATTTTGCAAATGCGTTTTTGGAGAGTCTGGCGTCTCTTTTGAACCATGCCAAGTTGAAAGAAATGTACGCGCCGCTTGTCAACCTGAGAAACGACCAGCAAGAGCCACTGCGCGAGCAGCAATTGCTGTTGAAGGAGAATATCGAACTGCGTGGCTTTTCACCATTTGCGGCGCTTTTGGAAAGTTCGTCGGCGTCGGGGAAGTGGAAAGATGACTTGGCAATGAACAGTTCAAGCAGCGGCAATGCGCCAGCGTTGGCTGAAAACGAAGCGGTGAAGATTCGCGCGTGGAATCTTTATCACTTTGGCAAGTTCCTGTGCGAAGAATACGAAGGTAATCCGCTCCTGTACCTGTACCAGGGTACGTTTTCGACGTCGCCAACGGTGGGAGCAGGCGGCTCGAATGGATTCTTGCAAGCTGTTTCGGGAACGCGCGACACGAGTGCTGGTGTGAGCCAGGTGCCATCGTTTGATCTTGGTCTCTTTGGTCCACAAAGTACATCGGATTTGCAGAAACCGGCGAAACATCAGCCTGACGAAGATGATGATGATTTCGACGACGAAGTCATTGTGTTCCAGCCATCTCCTGCACTGGCTCCGGCGCCTATTGCTGCCAGTGGCAGCAGTGCACTTCGTGGCGACACCAATTCAGTGTTTGGCGGTGTGAGCTCCCCATTTGCAGATTTGTCTGCTGCTGGTCCATTTAGCCTCGGTCGACCGAGTTCCCAGACTACTCCAGATCCGACAAAGCGTAACTCGTTCAGCGATTCGTTTGGAAGCTTCGGGAGCAGCGGATCGTTCGGCTCGACACTCGGGTATCCAAATTTCCAGAGTTTCAACGACTTCGGCAGCTTTTCGGGACAAGGATTGCTCTCAGGGTGGGGAAATCGCGACTCGTTGGCAAACGACAACAACAACAATGCGCTTGGTAAACCTCCTTCGGTTCCGAAACTTGGTGGTGGATTTGGTAGTTTCGGCGGCAGCACCAGCGCGAACCAATTTGCGCCACTCATGGATCTGGCTGCTGTGGAGCGTGAGAGCGCTCTGTATCAGCAGGAGGAATCCAGTTTGAGTGCATTCTTCAGCTCGTCGCAACGGAGTACCAGCAGTGACAGCATGGACTTGTCGGCTTCGCGAACGTCGCCACGACCACCACCACCGCCTGGCTTTGGCTCGTCGTCGCTGGGGATGCAATCGAGCTTCCAGGAGCGTCGGGGTGATGGTGTGACTGCGAACCAGCCACCACAGCAGCAGCAGCCTCAATTCTACACTCGGAATCCGTTCATCAATTCATAAGCTACATGAGGCTCCTGTTACGTTCTTGATGGTAGAGCAACGGGAGCTGTGGCAAGGGAAAAATGAACTAACTTCTGAGGGAGTGGGAGGAAAAACAAGGTCGAAAGTTTACTCTTTCGGCCAGTCTCCACCAAGTATCGAGTGATTCCACGGTCTAGAAGGGCTACTCATAGGGTTCGCTCGCTACACGCATCGATTGCGCAGATCCAGGCTGACGAGAATCAACGGAGACAAGCAAGCAAACAAATACAACAAGAAACACGGAATACAAAAAATTGGGCAAGACAACGGAAGCAAAAGACGACACGACCTACTCAGACGCGTCCAACCTCGTGAGGAGCAGTGAACTGACGACACGCCGAGGACTCGTAGTAGGAGAAAGCAGCAATGATGAAGAGCAATGAAGACAAAGAGGAAGAAGACAACTAAGAGGAAAGTCTGGAATGCACGCAACGGCGACAAGAAAAAAAGCAACTGAGGATCATGGCATCAAATGGGTCATTGGCTTTTCAATGGAGCTCGTTTGTGGCAAGAGACTACAGGAGGCAGGAATGAGCTACACGAGCATAATATGTGATGGGAAAGACGGTGGACTTTTACAAACAGCAAGGCAGCGAGGATCGAGGAGGCAAACAAGATAAAGAGAGAATGCATAAGTTCGTTTCGACTTGGGAGATGTTCATGTGGTTCTCTGATGCTAATATCGTCGTATTTTATCCAATCCAGCAACACGATTTTGTTCTTCGTGCATATTATTGGTAGAAAATCATAATATGGACCACCAAAATGGATCTGCTCCCTTCATTTGCTGTCGAGAGCTCCATTTTCGAGAGAAGGCAGCAGCAAAATGGGCGGCGCAGCGAGCAAAGCAGCCGCGTCGGCAGCGCCAAAGACGGCGGCCAAAGCAGCAGCCTCCGCCACCAAGCAGAGCGCAACGGTCAGCGGCCTGCGTTCGGACTTTTCGCGCAGCGCCGTCGTGGTGTCGCATCTGGACATCAGCAACCGCGATCTGAACGGCGCGAGTCTCGTGCGCAACCCGAACGCGCCGCAGAAACCCGTCGAGCTCATGGAGATGAACCACGCGCTGTTGGACGACATGAAGAAGTTTGAAGACTACGAAAAAGTCGACTACCTGGTGGTATGTGTCTCGGTGTTGTTGTACATATATGCGCTCGCATTCATCCTGTACACCTTGTTAGACAGAGTGTATGTCATGCTCACGACCATGCCGTTGTGATATCCTTATAGCAAAACGACGGCGCTTTCCAGGATACAGCGAGCGCCTACCGAGAGCGACCATCGACGCCTACGGCGCTGCCACAAGACCGCACAGCGGCGGCGTCGGCCGCATTTGGAAGCGAAGTGGTTGATCATATCCCTGGCCGCCTCACGAACCGCAATTTGCGTGAGCTGCTGCGTCTGCACTACGAGGACCCGACCGCGTGGAGCAGCGCGAAGCTCGCAGAGCACTTCGCGATGGACGTGGACGTCGTGCGCAGCATTCTGAAGAGCGTCGGCCCCGCGGACGTGCTTGAGCCGCGCGCCGCCGCCGAGTTCCCATTCGGCGTGTGGTTCGTTCCCACGTCGTCGAAGCGCCTCGAACTGTAGGCAGTAGCGTATGTATCCCCTATAATAGACTCTCCCTTCCCTGTTAAAACCGTTTGTGGATGGTTATTTTCCGCAGTTATATTTCCTCTTCGGAACGAAACATATGTAAGTTACCCAGTGTGCATTTTGTTGTCTTTGGTTATATTTCTTTCGCTGTATGCGCTGCTGTTGTGTGGATGTAAATTACATTGTAAGTAATGTATGGATACGCATAGTTTACGCTCGGAAGGGGAGCGAGCAGAGCCGCTCAGGCGCTTGATTCTGGAGGTCAGCCTCACTAGCACGAAGCAAGGGTCACAAGCACCGACAAGATGAGCAAGTGGCAGCCGTTCAAGCCGTTCAAGTTCGCGGATCTGCTGACGCCGCAGCAGCGCCAGAAGGTATGAATTGAGCAAATACGCATGCAGACGAACGCGTAGGCGCTCTCTTGGCGCATGTGAATGGCCACGTGGGACGCTCTTGGCTTGCAAAGAGAGCGATTCGTCCTGCTTTCTGTCGCGATGGAAGCTCAAGCATTGGCTCATAGCTGCTTCAGTGTATGGTTTTACGTCCTTACATGCAGAATGCGTATTGACTGATATGTTGTGTGCGTGCATGTGCTTCCGCTTCTTTGTTGTGTAGCTCCGTGAGCTGTTGCTGTTCACGGAGGCGTCGGGCACGAAGCAGGAGTTCCAGGCGCCGTCGGGCCACCAGAAGTACCGTTACCCTGCGCCTTCGAACCAGCCGGCTGCCCGCGTACCGTCGACGGAGAAGAAGGAGAACATTTACAACACGCAGTACTACACGCGCGACATCCGTCGCATGCACGTGCCGCTCGAAGTCGGTGTGCACCCGTCGATCGCCGTGGAGAAGCGCGCGGAATTACCAAAGGATGCCAAGCGCGGATCCCCTGGTAACAAGGTAGGCGGTCGCATGTATAGGTGTATATTAGGTGGCTTGCAGTATGGAGAATGGTAGCTTACTTGCTGCTTGCGTGTGCGTAGAACCCTGCCGTGTTGGCTTACGACCCAAGTGGAACGCGTTCGGCCATGACCACCACCCACGGTGCGTCCACATTGTCAGTATGCTGGTGGCAGACAAAATCGCTGTTCTCATGCTATTTTGTGTCTATTCTGCTTCTTAATGTCTGTTAAAACAGAGGCGCGCGACAAGCTGATCCTCACGCACACGGCGACGCACAACATCCGCTTCGCGTGGGAGGGCAAGGACGAGGAGATCATCAAGGAGTACGAGTCCAAGAACATCCCGCCAGTGCCCGGCCAGCCCTTCGAGTGGGACATGCCGGACCGCGCGCGCATCCGCCGTTGGTAAGCAGATAGTGTCTCTTGGTTAAAAGAACAGTCTGTCGGTGGCATTTCCATGCCGTGAAGCTCGCATTTAAAAAAGCGGAGCTTTTGGGTATGGGGAGCTACGAAGGAGAGGAAAGATGGCGAGGAGCACGCGCTTTTATATACTGGTGGTGTTGCCCGCGATCGCAGCAAAGTAAAACAAATAAAAAACACTTGATACACACGCACACAGCGGCATGGTTAAACGCTGCTTTTGCTTCGAGATGCCACTGTCGCCATGGAGTGTTGAAGCTACGTTTTCAGACGGCTACTTTTCATTTTTCGCTCTATCAACCTTTCTTTATTGCGCCATTCTCCACAATATCATTTCATACAGTCTTATCATCACTAAATATATGAGCATATGCAAATATTGAACGAACTAGTTTCATATATTGATAATTTATACAGGTATCCATGAAAGCGTGGGATCGCTATCTTTTTTTGGCAAACCTGTCGCATGCATTCAGTCTTCTTTCTTCTATCGCCAGGAAGAACGAGAACAAAGCCGAGAGAACGCGCCATTTGAGAGACGAACGCGCCCTGCATTCTCTGTGCTTCCTGCCCCTCCGTACGCCCCAACTGTCCCACTAATCATCTCTGCCGATCATGCAGTTCACGACGGTGCCCGAGTTACCGCCGCTGCCAACGCCCGAGGCCGTCGCGAAGACCGACAAGTCGATCACGTTGCGGCTCAAGACCGACCAGCTCGACAAGAAACTCAAGTTTCAAGTGGTAAAGCTGTTGCGCTTATATATATATATATATACATGCGTGTGGATATATTGTGTACTCACGGCGTTGCTGTTGTGACAATAGAGCCACAGTGAGCATGGGTACGTCTACTACTCGTGGACCGACTCGGAGCTCTTTTCCGGCAGCATGTACCCCGTCAAGGGACTCACGCCCAACACGGTGCGTACACACGCTTATTATATGGGAGAGTGGCTGCTTGCCTATAGGTATATGCTGACGTTTATGTTGGTGTATGTACTCGCACGCATGCTCGTTGTATAAATGAACGACTGGGTAGAACTACGTGTTCCGCGCGCGCGTGGTCGACGAAGCCGCCAAGCAGTGCAGCGAGTGGTCACCGCTGACTGCGTACGTCCGCACGTTCACGGTGCGTCTGGCAATATGCTCTTTTTATATGTGCTGTATTTGCGGTCGTGTCTTGATGTCAATTATGCCGTGATGTGTATAATTATGCAAATGAAACAGGAGGAAGAAGACGCCAAGCGCGCGGGCACGTACTTTGAACATGTAAGTGACGCTGAGCAAATGCATATGAGCGTCTAATGCTAATGCAATATGCTGTTGATATGGAATTTCAAAACAGGCGTTGAAGCTTGAGCGCGAACAGAAAAGCATTTTGCAGAAGCAGATCTCCAAGCTCACGGTCATGTACGTCTTAGTGTTTTCTTCATTGACGTTCATTACGACCTAATGGCACTCATGTCGTTGTGTTGACTTTTGCCGCTGTAAATGACCAGGTTGGATGACAATGCGCGCGTGAAGACGGACCCGGAGCGCAAGTCGACGGCCAAGATCCACGAAGACATGCTCTCGAGCCGCCGCATCATCGACACGACGGTGTCGAAGCTGCGCTCGGAGCTCACGATGCAGGCGGCGGCGCTGCAGTCGATCAAGAGCCAACGTGCGGCCGACGAGCAGATGATCCAGGACCTGCTCAACGAGCAGGAGAACCTGCGTCGCGCGCAGCTCCAGCAGAAGGACCAGGCCAAATACGAGCAGGAGATGCAGCAACTGCGCGCGCAGCTGGAGAAAAACGAGCAGGCGCTGCACAAGCACCAGGAGCAGGTGATCGCGAGCCACGACCAGATCGCCAAGTACGAGGCGTCGCTCGCGAAGACGCAGGAGGAGATCAAGCAGAAGGAGGACGAGGTGGAGCGCATCATGAACGACTGCAACCGCATGGTGCAGGAGCAGGCCGACCTCGCGGCCGTCAAGCAGCTCGAGATTGAGGATGCGCTTATGGAGGCGAAGACGTCGCTTGAGCAGCAGTTGGACATCAACACATACCTCCGCGATGAGGTGTCGCGCCTGCGCGAGGAGAATCATCACCTGAAGAACCAGATCCAGGAGATGGACTCGGAGATCGCGCCGAAACTCTTCCGCCTGGAGGACGAGAACGAAGAGCTGCGCCGCCAACTCGCTGCGTACCGCCGGTAAAGCAGCAGTCGAAGAATCAAAAAGCTGTAAGTATGCTCCTGCTCCTTTTTGATTGCACTATTCATTTTGACTTTCCATGCCACACAGTTGATAATTGATTTGGAGTCTCCATATCGTGTCACGTTTTAATATATATTTTTTGAATTTGTGAAAAAGAGTCTTTCTTCATAGCAATACGCTTAGAACCCGTCGTCATCCTCGTAATCGTCAAAGCCGCCAAGTGTGAACGCGTTTGCAGAGCCCAACGGGGGAAGTCGTGACGGCGGAGAGCTCGCCGAGAGCGCTGGTGACGGATCAAACGTGCTCCGAGAGACCTTCTTGCCTGGTTTCTTCTTGCCGCCGTTCGCCATGGCCTTCAAGGCGCGGTCTCGGTCGTCAAAACTGTAGTCGCCGTCGTTCGAGGACCCGACCGACATGCCATACGCGCGCTGCTCGATGCTTCCGTGTATGTGGTTCTCCAGGTAGCTCAAGCCCTTGAAGGACGCGACGCCGACGCTGCCTGACATGCTCACATCGTCGTCCCGGACGACGTCTTCTTCCTCCTCGTCGTCCTCGTCAGCCTCCTCCTCGTCGTCGTCCTCGGCCTCAGCTTCTAACTCGCGGATGATCGCCTTGACTGCGTTCAGCGCATCGCAGTTTTCGCTCGAGGTCGGATCGGCGTGCTTCCAATATAAATACAGCGGACCAATATACTTGAACGATCGACGCAGCAAGTACGGATCGAACGGGAAAAACGTCTCGAGCGGCTGGCGCTGGCCGAGAAGGGTCGACGGCGCGCTGGCGTTCGAGCTCGGCGCCTTCGACCGCTCCATGGTCTTGGTCTTGGTCTTGAACGCGCCTTTGCCCGAGCTGCTGATCGCCTGATCCACGCGGTCAATGCACTCCTCCGAGATCAGGTCGAAAGTCTCGACAAAGTTCAAAAACTCGGTCGCGACAGTCTGCTGGCAGAATGCGAGCGGACAGTACGACGTCGACGTGATCAGCAGCCGCTCCCAGCCGAGCGTGCGCAGGAAATCGTAACCATTTGGCGTCTGCGCGATCTCCAAACCTCGAAAACACAGCATGTAGCACACGGTCTGCAGCGTCGAGATGAAGATCGACTCTTGGAAATTGCCGCGCGTGTCCTTGGCTTCGAGTTCGGCTGCCTCAGCTTCAATGCTTGCTTCGGCATCTGCATCTTTTTGCTGCAGTGCGGCATCATAAACGTCCATCTGGTCGTGCATCCATTTCAGCAAATGATACAGCGCCTTCTGGATATACGCGACTGAAATGTACTTCGCACGCGCCAAGAAGCTCGCCAAGTACGCGCCACAACTGTGTCTCGTGACTGGCGGCACCTGTGGATCCAAAGACGCAGCCAGGAGTTGCGAAATCAGCACATCCTGGAACTGCGGGTCCATGCGGCAGACGTAAAACAGGAGAAACTGAGGATACTTGGACCGATGCGTGTTGAGAATGGAATGCTCAAACACCTTGAGCAAATATTTGAACACCAGCGCGGCTTTCTGAACATTTAATGCAGTCGCAGCATCCTCATTGGTGCTCTCACTGCCACTCGCTGGAGTGCCCACGATCTCCTCAATGTGCGAAAACATGATCACCATCATCTGGTCGAGTTTGTCGGCCATCTCGTCCAATTTTGAGCTGTCTGGCGGCAACAACTCATCGTCGAGGAAATCATCCATCGTGAAAATGTCTTCTTCTTTCTCGTCCAGTTTGATCTCAACGTCCACAGCGACCAATTGGTCCACGATCAACCCGAAAATGCGTTCCTGCAGCCCTGGGACATACGTCGACAGCTTCAGCACGTTCTTCAAGTACGCCACCTGGAACGGCGCGTCCAAGCGCTTGTGCGGAAAGTGCTCGCAGATCACTGGGAACAGAATATTCGCAGCAGTTGGCACCAATGCAAGCACGCGCTGATACGTTTCGTGGACAAACGAATACCGCTGTTCAATGCGCGCTTCGACGTCAATGGGCTCAGGCGCTGGTGCTGGGGTAGCCACCGACGCCGCTGACGAGGTAGTGATGCCGCCAAAGCTGAAGCCAATCGAGATTCGCTTGATTGTAGTCGGCGCATTCGCGGCTGCGACGAGCGCTGGCGGCAATTGCTGCGGTCGACACAAATTCCGCGTCAGCATCTGCAGCGTTGGCAGCACATAGACGGTATTCGATGACACCAGATGCACGATGAACCGTGTGAACGCTTCGATTTCTTCGCGATCTTCCAGGAACGTAAACTTGAAGAGAACGTTGAGGAACTGCTGGTATGCGTGCGGCTCCTTCGCCATCGTGGAGATGCAGCGCGGCAGTGCGAGATAGATCTTGCGCCGCGTCTTCACATCGGACTTGCCCGGCGTCGTCAGCTGCTGGATGAGGAAGTCGTAGTTGGTCGCGTTGCCCTACAGAAACCATCAATAGCAGCAGCAAAAAAAGAACAAATACAGCGTCGCAATGAGCGCATAGCGGTCAGGTACTTGGTTCTGGCGCATATCAACCCAAGAGAGCTCCGCCAATCGCTCTATACAGCGACCACACGACGCCAGTGAACTCAGGAAGAGCGCAAGCGGAAGACGCACCTTGAGCTTGAGGTCGAGCGCGTTCTCGATGAACTGGTGCATCGTCGCCAGCTCGTCCTCGGCGATCGCCGCCATCGCCGTCGCGCCACTTCCAGCCATTCTTCTCGTGCGAAAATGACTGAAGCGTAATAGTTGTCGAAGCAGCAGCTACAGTCCATTGGCTGAAATGATGACTAATTGCAAAACTTGATTGGACGATTTGGTGTTCAGTTTTGAGCCAATCATAGATTGTGGGAACTCGCTCACACGTCACAGGTGTTGGAATTTGGCGCTGTTCGAGCACCGAAACACATGGAAAATGGCGCGCTGTTCATAAAGAGTGGATTGGCAAACTGCACGAAGACGATAGGACTCACGACATGGCATATTTACGCACTGGACACAGCCATATACACGCATACAGACACACAACGGACATGGTGACTTGGCTTCTTGTTCTCTATGGCGACTGACACTTTGTTGCTTCTTTCACAAAACCAGTTCACTGTCATAAACTGCGGATCTCGACTGGCGACGACGAATAGATCTTGAGCTCGAACGCATACTCCTGGGGCTCGAACGTGGATGGCAAGATCACGTACCAGCCCGCTGGAAATCGAATGTGCTTGCCTGTGACAACGCCAGATGGGCTCCCACCGGTGTACACACCATCATCCGAGGACGCACCTGCGAACGCCATGGTCGGATTCGACGACAGCATCAAGTCGCCGTTCGACGTACTTGCAAAAATGGAGACATTGATCGCAGGTGCTGGCATGCCTGCGTACTTGGAGTGCGAGCTTTTCACGACTTGCAATCGCACGAAAAGCTCCGACTCATGCGAGACACGGACGAGGTACTTCGGGTTGAATGTGTAACAGCCGTAATTGGAACAGCCTGCGGCAGACCCCGTTTGGAGATCCCATCTCCCTCGAATGTGCACGAACTCCATGCCGTATCCTTCTGGAGGAATCTCGCGGCAAGCCATGGCGGCATTCGGTGGGTCGCTCACGACACGAAGTGTGAACGCACTCTTCGATCCAGGCTCAAACGTTGACGGGACCAGCACGAAATCGGCAAGTCCCGCGAGGTCGCCGGCATCCATCTCGATCATGCAAAACCCTGGACGATACTCGCCTGAGCTGAGAACTCGCAGAGATGACGCACTCGAGAGTCCACAGAGACGCTCGCACGTATGCAATGCAGCACGCAGGTTGACTGGAGCGCTGGCAGACGCAGCATCTTTACGCATGAACGACGCTTCCTCCAAAAACACGTACACATGACCGCACAGTGACGTGAGCCGGATGTGGTACTGCGGGTTGTTCATAAACGATGAGAAGAACGGCCGACCACCAGCCGTGAGGTCGTCCCACTCTCCTTGAATCTCCACACTACTCGATCCTGCAGTGAGTATCTGTGGCACAGCCTGGAACGTGAACTGCGAGGTAGAAAACACGGAGATCGTGTAGTCGAGCGGTGCAAACTTTTCATACTGAGACGCGACGAGGGTCTACATATTGAAACAAAAAGCACAACATAGTGAGAATGATGGAATACAGAACAGCATGAGCGCGTAACACAATATCAGCAAAGGATACTCACAAATAAAGGTTCTTGGTCGGCTTCAAGGTCCACATCAAGACTCACGAGGGTGTGTGGATTATTGCTGTAAGCGCCACGCCACAACGCATTCTGACTGTAAAACACGCGCTTTCCAGACTTCCCATGGTACACATGCAGTGTAAGGAACTGCTGGGAAGCCTGATCGACGTCTCGCTCCACCACCCGAACATGGCGCGTCAAGAGCACCCAGACCGTGGTGGGCGATGTCGTAGTGGACGACAACACAAACTGGTCTTCACGTTGGAACGCCAGCGAGTATTGCGGATTGAACCCAAGCGTGATCGAATCGTTTGCTGGCCCCAGCTCGACCGGCCAGTGCTCATGACACACATCCTTGAACGGGAACAACGCCGGATTCCAGTTTAGATAGATACTCTCGTAGTATTTTTTGACCGAGTCCAAGTCGATCCAGAACAACCCATCATCGTCTGCTTCCATGTGTGCACCAGCGGCGTCGCCACCGCGTGAATCAGATCGATAAAACTGTCTTTGATATGCACGCAGCTCGTCTCCGACCGCACTCTGCCAACATGCTTCGTCCCGCTTCGAGAACGGACCTTTCCAACTCATCTTTCGCCATGGGTTCTTCAATTGCAACAAGCGCTGCTTTCGCTCACTCCCATCTTCAGCAGAGGTCGTGACGACTTCATATACATTGAGTACTGCGTACACATGCATCGGCACGAGTCCGATGCGTTTCGCTTCCTCTTTCTCGATGTCGCCCGTCGACATCGTGATAATGCAATCACCGTAATGAAATGCACTCTTGAGTTGCTCCCAGAGTCGATCTTCTTTACGCGAATCGCTGATGAGATCTGTGATAGCAATGCGCTCGGGGATCCAACCCGTAAGCGCAAATAGATCGATGCCCGAGTTGCCACCGGGAAAATCATACCCACCGTTGAGTTTCAGGTACGCTTTCTCGATCAGACTGACCCAGAGTTCATTCTCCTGAGTCGTGCACGAGGATAGCAGCTGGCCCGTCGTGCCGTTCACAGGGAGCAGATCGTCGATCACCACCTTTCGAGGCACGCCGTTGGCCCACAACTTCACGACGTACTTGCCGCATGGATTGTACACAGGCGTCTTCGTGACTGGATCCACCGGGTATATGATATTGGTGATCAGCGGTTTCTTGAAGCGCTGCTCGTACGCAGCAGTGATACACAACGAAGCGACGAACGAGCAATCAGTTACGATATCTTGTTTGACGACCTGCGGGTTGATATTGGCGATCATGACAGGAGGTTTCCCACACAACTGGGCAAATTCACTCGGTCGCATCCACTTAGCTCCTTTCCGGAGCTGCTTGGCGGACAACGGCACTTCGCCATCGGGATCTACGAACAACGTCGGTGTCTCAAACTGTTCCTGGGTGTCCAAATCGTCAAGCCAGGGAACAAACAAATGACCGTTGATCAAAGACGAGCGACGGAGGACGTCCAGTTCTTGCGGCGTGTAAGCTGTACCGGACTTGGACTCGGAATCATGCGCTGTCGCAGGAGTCACCATCACGAAATTGCTCCCTGCGGGTGAAGCACTAGCTGCATACGCTGGTAACACGCTCAAATTCTTTGTCGCCGACAGCAACTCGTCATCGACATCGGCCGGCGGTTCGGGCCATTCCAACGAAGAAAAGCTGACACGCGGGTTCAGGAGCTCAGAGGACGATGGGGGAGACACCACCTGATAACATGGCGCCTGCACAGTATTCGACTGACTCGCTTTCAGCTTCGACACGTGCTCGATAATATACTCAATCTGCTCTTTCACGGCCGCCTTGGACGCCGAGTCTTCGGCCGGGAACGCCGAGTACGCCTTCATGTACCAATCGCCAGCGACCAAGTACGCCTCGACGACGTCGTCAGCCTGAGCAGCGTCGTTCGCTTCTTCCTTCAGCTTCGCCCGCTCATTCTCCTCCATGGCGCGGGCGAGCGCGTACGTGCTCGTGGCCTCGAGCTTGTCGACGCGCTCGCGCAAGCCCTGGATCGCGTCCTGCACGAGCTGCCGCTTGGCCGCCGACTCGACGATCGCGAGGCGCGAGAGGATGCGGATGGCGTCCTGGAACTGCTGCACGGCGCGCAGCAGGTCGCCGTCCTCGCGCTCGAGGCTCTTGCCGCGCTCGGCGCTCGCGAACGCGTCCGCGTAGAGCTGCTCAGCCGAGGGCATCCGCCGCGGCGGGTCCATCCTTCCCTCCCTTGCTATTATAATGACAACATCGCAACATTGGAAGAGGGAGGCGTACCGTGGGTGCTTGGAGAGTACCCCCTCCCTTCTCACTCTTCACATCGAATTTTGGTGTCCGGATAAAATATGTATACCAAATGCTGAGATATCGGGATGATGGTACTCTGTGAATGTCCGTGAATAGCGGTTTTATATACGGTCAGTCGTCTTTCACCACAAGAGATGAAGCTGTCTTGAACTCTGCTCGACTTGACGTCGTTTGAGAAAGCAATAGAGCACAGCTAGCTTTCGACTGGGATTCGGACGCGGCAGCGCTAAGGCGAGCGTGTCCGGACGGTGTCGACAGTCTATTGGTGCTCGCTTATTCTGCTCTATCCGATTAGCAGCCATATCCACAGCTTATTTTATGCCAACGACGATGAAGTCCATATGGTCTGAACTGTGAATCCTTTCGCATAGACAAGGATGCAGCGGTACTAAATGCGCCGATTTCATTCGGGTAGAAAACCTCAGAGACTCATAATCATGTCTGCTAGACTGAATGCATGCCCAGTATTACAGGTAACCTGACCAGATGCACGCATGCTGCTGCTTCCCTTCACCAAACATGGTTGCATTGATGGCGTTGGTCCGTGTCTGCCGATTGTCTGAACGCCGCGACAAAGACAAATGATTTATTGGCTCTGGTGCTGCAAAAGTGCCGCAACGAACCTTTGCTGTAAAATTTCCTAACGCGGCACAGCAGTGACAGAAGGTTGGTCGATTGCTCACCGACTGAGGAATGGTGTGATGGTGATGAATTGATAACTCCGCGTTACAGCAGCATCAACGTCCGAGTGATGATCTGTCAAATGTCAGCTTCATGTACCCATATGTAAACTTCAACTTGCAGTGTGCACACAAAAGAGTGATGGTCAGTGAACATTCTGCAAGCACAACCTTGAAGTTGAACCACCCGCACGAATGAGCAACAACAGAAACATCCAACAACTGTTCTAATAAGAGCAGTTGCGAAGTGCGTACCTTTCTCAGAAAGAAGCCCACACTTTGTGTGTCAGTTGCTTCCGCATGTTCCAGAAACACTTCAGCACCAGTGACTATGGATCGTGGTGTGTCCATCACGACATTCGGCTCGGCCGTTGACTGTTGCCACCGAAGAAACTCTTGCACTCGCTTCTCTGACGCGAGAAAGTCGGCACCAAGATTCGACGACCGCATGGGGGACATCGCACGGTAGTCACCACTTCGCTTCGCGAGACTGAGACCGTCCTCTGACTTGCTCACGTCTTCTCCATCGGATGGAGAGAACGATGCGTCGCTGTCCAAGTTGCACAGGATGCCAATTTGCTCGTAGTCGACACGATAGCCCTTTGCATTGCCATTGTGGACTCGGCCACGTCCGCGCATTCGAATACTCGAGACCAGAAACTCCAACTCGGCATGCGTGAGCGGCGCTGTCAAGCGGGGTATAATACGGTTTACGAATGCTTGCTCCTCTAGGTATCCTTCGCCATCGGCGTCCAAGCTGAACAGCGCGTCTTGCACACCAAGAAAGCCGTCGGATTTCGCGCCAATTACCCCACGAAGAAGCTTCTTGCGGATACTCTGCGTCATCAGTCGCTGGGCTTCAAGCCGCTTGTCGACGCGAATCTTGGGCTTTTGTGTATCCGTCTCGCTCGTATTGTTTTGCTCCCCAGTGCGGGAGTGAGAGGAGTTTGCTTGGCCCAGCAGAAAACTGCGTCGAGTTTTCTTAGATGGGCTCTTGTTGTTCTGCGAGCGTTTTCGAGGCGAAGCTGATGCGGCGTCGCCTTGCTTAAACGCTGTACAGAAAGCCACATAATCGAACCGATTCTTCTTGGTGCGGAAATTCTCCACCATTACAGCGAAATCCCTGTTTCCAATAAAAGTCAGCTTCATGACATTCAAGCGTGGAGACATCGAAAATCGCAACGGAACGTACATGCGATCTCGTTGTTTCGCTGGCACAAATTCGCTGAGCATTTGTGGTATCTCGCTAGTTTGGAGCGAGGTATAGATGAGTAAACCCAGATTTCGCATCAAAAATGCAATAAGGCGTTTCGCACGTACTCTGTCATTGCGATGTAGCCACGGTTCTTGGGATCCGGGTCTTGGAAACTCTGATGCAATTCGCGCCGCGCTTCAGCATCTTCACCAAGGCAAGAGCGAAAGCGACGCAGCTCCTTACACATTTGGTGAGGTGTTTGATCCCTTGACGATGGCATTTCGCTTTGCTTTTCTGCTCTCCACTGCAAACTATGCAAAAGCAACGGACATCAACGACTCAGTCTTCGGTTGAAATCGAGGGCTAGGTCGTTGATATCCGTTGTCTTGCACACTTTATTGCCTAAATTAGCACATCACAATAACCGAGGATGAGTTTCAGATCGCCGAAATGGACACTTTGATGGGTTGTCTGGAACACTATTCATTGATCTTCGTCGCAATCACAGGTCTTTTACTTTATCATTCGTCATGCGTCTAGATTCCCGACAGCTTTGCTGGATTCGACCAGCGATTGGAAAATCGTTGGCTCCTTGCTGTTCAAGAGAGCTGCGGGTGTGTCGAACTCCTTCACCTCGCCTGCATCGAGCACCAAGATCTTGTCGCTGTCGAGGATCGTCTCGAGGCGATGCGCGATACAGAGCACGGTCTTGTTTCCGCCACCAAAGCTTTCTTTGACCGTGAGCTGGATGAGCTTGTCGGATTCCTGGTCCACATTCGCTGTAGCTTCGTCCATGACGATCACCTTGCTCTCACGAATCAACGCACGAGCGATACACAACAGCTGGCGCTGACCCACAGAGAGGTTGTCGCCCTTTTCCGCGACTTCGTACTCGAGTCCTTTCCCCCATGCACTCACGGTATCGTGAAGATGCACTTTCCGGAGCACCTCCCAAAGTTCCACGTCGGATTTTTCAGCGAACGGGTCCAAATTCATGCGCAAGGAGCCACTGAAAAGCATCGGATCTTGCGGGATGATCGTCAGCTTGGATCGCAGCTGCTGCACCGTGATCGTCGAGATATCGACACCATCGATCACCACTCGACCCGCAGTACACTCTACGACGCGGAACAACACGCTCATCAAGCTGCTCTTCCCCGAGCCCGTGCGGCCGCAGACACCAACTTTTTCGCCACTTGTGATGGAGAACGAGACGTTTTTCAGCACCAGTTCGAGGTCGTCTCGGTATCGCATCGTCACACTCTCGAACACAACACTCCCACTTCGCGGCCACTCGGGTGCGAGGAGCTCCCGGTTCGTTGGCGAGCATTTGTAGCCCTCAGCATCCAAGGATTCGTAGTGTGCGATCCGCTCGAAGCACGTCATGATGTTTTCCGTCATCGTCACAAGCGTCGTCATGCGCTGGAATGACGACGTCAACTGAGCAGCGTACGTCAACCCAAGCCCCGCAACCGCAGCGCCAAGACTCTCCTTCGTCGCGACGGCCAACAGCGCGACAGATGTGATGATCGAAGACACGAGCCAGTCGGTGCGCATCGCAAACCACCGCGAGGATGACTGAAACGCGAAAAAGAACTTGGCGTTGTGGTTCAGCAACTGTTCGCATTTCTGTAGGAACACATCGCTCATCTTGTACGACCGAATCGTTTCAATGCCATGAATCGTCTCCGACACCAAATTGAGGAACGGCGAACGCGTGATGCCATCCAAGCGCTTCAGTTCACGGGCCGATGCCTGGTACACACGCGTCACAAACACAAACACGAAGCCGAGTGGCAAGTACAGGATCAACACATACGGGTTCGTCGCTGCACAAACGAGGAACGCCGATGAGATCTGGAATAAATACAGCAACATCCACATGCTGAAGTATGGCAACGGGTTGTCCACTTGATCGAGATCCCGGGAAAAGCGGTTCAACACTCGTCCGACGGGAGTGACGTCAAAAAACGTCGTCACAGGCGCCGACAGCACTTTCCACATGTACTTGAAATGCAAGTTCGCGGAGCAGCGCATGCACATTTCCGTGTAAAACACGCAGCGTGCAAGAACCAGAGCCGACGCGACAACAACGAGCCCCATATAAATGCCCAAAGACGTCCCCTGGCTGTAATGAATCGCACCATTCGACCATTTACTGAGGAACCAGTCGCAGAAGAAAAGCGCGACTTGCGCGATCGTGAACAAGAACAGGATCGTTATGCCGACGACGAAGCCATTCCATCCACAGCAATCCAGGTATTTCACATACGTTCTCCAATTGACGGATCCAATCAGTCGATCTTCTTCGACGATCAGCTTCTTCTGCTTCGAGTCCTTCGCCTCGTCTCCTGTGGTTTCGATGCGCGAGGTAGCTATTTTCTTGCTAGCTTTCTTGACGTTGCATTCTGAAGCAGCAGCATCGTCTTCGTTCTCCATATTATCATCTTCTCCCTCAGCAGTGGATGCATTTTTACGTGGCGACTGCGCCAAGAACGGGAATTCACCTCTTAACTCGCCTAGCGTGCCGTCGCCGATGATTCGTCCACCCGACATAACGAGGATGCGATCAGCGTATTGCAAAAAATGATAGTGCGAGTTCAACACAAGCAAGCGCGTCTTCTCCTTCGCGATGCCGTTGAGTCCATCCGCAAAGACCGAGTTCGCGACGTGCACATCCAGAGCGCTCAGCGGGTCGTCGAGCATGAGGAAATCGCAGCGACGCACTCGGTACATCGCGCGCGCAATACTCACTCGCGCTTTCTGGCCGCCACTCAAGTTGATGCCTCGCTCACCAATTTCTGTGGCATCCCCCTGCTCGAGCATCTCAAAGTCAGGCACCAATTGGCACGCGGATACCACATTCTGGTAATGCGTGGCGTCAAAGCGCTCTCCGAAGAGAATGTTCTCGCGCAAGGTCTGATTTTGAATCCACGGCTGTTGACTTGAGTACGCGAATGCGCCGTGCACGTCGCGCTCGCCCCTCGTTTGCAGCATTTCTCCGAGAATCGCGTTAATGAGACTCGACTTGCCGCTCCCGACAGTGCCAACAATCACTGTCAGTGTGCCAGGTTTGATCGTAAGGTTGATATCCGACAAGTTCGACGACTCGGCGTCGTGCAGCCACTGGAAATCGGCATTGCAAATAGAGATTTTCTGCTGCAGTTGCGCACATTTGCTGTTGTCATTGTGCTGCTTGCCTTCGACTTCGTCAGCGATCAGGAAATCCGAAATGCGCTTTGTGGACGCCGCTGCTTCCGAGACGTACACTGTCGCGTTCGCAAAGATACTGAACGGCATCTTGCAAGCATTCGAGAGCGCGAGGATCACAAACGCCGTCGCGACATCCAGCGTTTTACCCAAAAGAATGTACGTGAAGAAGCACACGGCATTCAAGAACGACGGCGCGAGAAACATCAGCACGGCGTTGTACAGTCGCAAGTAGTTGTACTGCCGCATGAGCGCGATCTCGCTGTCGCGCACAGAGCGGATCTTTTCGCTGATCGAGTTTTCCCATCCGTAGAACTTGATCACGCGGATGCCCTGGAGCACTTCGTTGGTCACTTTCACGCGCTCAGCGCTCACTTTAGCGATCTGGCGTCGGTAAATGCCCACTTGGCGTGACGTCGTGAACGCGAGGTAGATGATGAGCACGATCGTCGCGGCACCCGCGAGACCCACGTACACACCCATTTGCGTGCCGATCATGATGCACACGACGGTGAGCATGATCGGCGAGATGACGCTCCAGAGACCGATGCTGTAAGCCTCGAGAAGCCGTTCGCTGTCGACGCTCGCGAGCGTGACGATCTCGCCCGAGTTCATTGTGCGACGCGCGGTCGCCGAAAGCCGCAGAATCTTCTGGTACACGCTGTTGATGACGATCATGCGCGCATTGCATCCGGCGCGCGCCGTGAGGAACATGCCCGAGTTGATCGCGATCGCGCCGCAAAACGAGATGGTGCCGAGCAGACACGCGAGTCCGTACCCGGACGTGATGCCGAACACGTTCTCCTTGTCCTGCAAGTACTGCAGAATCGCCTTGATCAGCATCGGCTGGAACACTGTGAACGTCGCGCTCATGAGATGCAGCGCGATCGCCAGCGTCATCGTGTTCTTCGTCGCCGTCCACAACGCGACTTGGAATCGCGGCGGTTTCGTGGACGCAGGCGTCTCGGGGTGTGTACTTGAAGACGCGGTACGGTGGCGCTCGTGGGCCCACGCGGCGTCAAAGCGCGTCTGTAGGGCTTGAGACTGGTCGGCTTTCGGCAATTCCCACACATTGCCTTCCTGGAGCGGAGCGGCGAACCCGCGTCGCAGCAGCGGCTGGATCCACCAGATCGTCGTGAACGATAGCAGATTCGCCGAGTCCAACGGGCTCGCGTTCGTCGTCGCATCGTCGTCCTGAGTCCGCCCAGCGAACTTTGGCGTTGTCGATGCGGCACGAGGGGTCTTGAGCTCGTGGAAGCTGCCGCGGCTCTCGTCGTCGTGGTGGTCGACTGGTCTCGCCGCTGCCTTCACTGCGTCATGCCTTTCGCTTTGCGCTGCGGACCCCATGAGCGACGAATGCGGTAATGCGTGCGCTTCCCCTCAGTGCGGTAAATCTGCGAGTGGCGATGCGATGCGTGATCATAATAAGAATCAACTGCAAGGCACTGCCAAGAGAATGTCGCGGAACGACAGCGAGGCATCGCCAAAGGGGGATGGGCGAAGTGTCATCGATACACACATCACGCAAGCGGACACGGGCACTAAATCAACAAACGGATGGTGGGTGAGCACCAAGGCGTCGCATTTGCACGCGGAGGCGTCCAGAGGGGCGGCTTTATGGGCAAATGACGCGTTTCTTGGAAGAAAAATAACGGTCCTTCACTGGGTGATGCGAGTTTGTTTTTCGCGGTTGTAGAGGAAGTCCCTCTCTGCAGAGCATGTGATTGTCTCTATATTGTTATTTATCAGACAACACTGATTTTTAACTCTGCAATAAATATGAAAAGAAGAACTTGCACAATGTGATGTCTTGGATGGAAATGAGTCGGTACACTTTGGAGGTTGAGAGAGTGTGCTCATTTTCATGATTGTCCCTCTGATAACGGGCAGTTGGGTGAGCAAGTGCAACTTGAACAGAGATTGATAAACACCGGCTGTTACAGTTTGTCTAGCCAGATACATGTTCGGGTCAGAAATTTCCGCAAAGTTTGATAGAAGATCCCACCAAAGATCTGCAACACGCAATAGAGAGGGTCGTCGAATGCACTTTAATTTATCCATTTTCATTCCTCCACATCACATTCTAAGGTCAGGTTGCCCGAGTGGTCTAAGGGGTTACGTTCAGGTCGTAATGTTTTCGAACGCGTGGGTTCAAATCCCACAGCTGACATTTTCCTCGCGCACGCGCTGGGCTGACTGCGTGTGTGTGGGCGGCAGGTCGCCGCTCTCCTTCTGTAACCGGGCACTTCCGAGTTACGCAGCACGGTACGTGTGTGAGGAACCGTATGCAACGCTTCTCTCAAGGACTCTGTTCCGTGCTGCGTAACTCGGAAGTGTCCGGTTACAACTGGTAGCACTTGTAGTCAATCTACGACCCGGCAGAGGTGACTGCCTGAATCGCTTCCTCAAGGATTCATAATCGCGTCAATTGACCCTGCGCAGTTCCCGCACCTCTCGGCTGAACACCGGAGTGTGCTGACCCGAATGGCACAAGCGCTAGGCGACCAAGTCGCTCTAGACGTGCTCTCGGCGTCGCCGGAATAGCAAATCTTTCGACTCGAGCAGTTCGAGAACTTCTCGAACGCTCAGCGCCTCGAAGGAGAGCGAAGTGCGCAAGCTTGACCGCAGAGATGCTGCGCTCAGCTGCTGAGTCGCGCGAAGCGCTCGAGCGAGTGGTATCTGTGGTTACTGGCGCAGCCACGTCTTTGTCGAGTGCGGCTTCTGCGCCTCAGACACCCACGTCCCAAACTCCCTGCCCGAGAGCTGTCAAGATCGACGCTCCGAAATTCGATGGTGCGGATGGCGACAAGCTCATCCACTGGCTGCTCGCCGTGGAGCGTTGCGCCAAGGCTCAGCTCATCGACAGCAACGAGCAGATGGTGTCTTACGCCATCTCGAACCTGCGCGGTCGAGCGTCGGAATGGGCATTCTCGACGTTGCTCGCCGATGAGTGTGCATTCGACACGTGGGATATTTTCCGTGCGAGAATCACCGCCATGTATCAGCCTCCGAACAACGAAGTGCTGTTGCAAGGTCGTTTCTTCTCCTTGAGACAAGGGAAGCTCTCACTGGAACGATACATCCAGGAGATGAGAAGCCTGTGCGCGGCGATCACGACCAGCCCTTTGCCTGAGTCTATGAAAGTGCCTGCGTTTCTCAACGGCCTCAATAGTGGACCAGCGCGTCAGGAGTTGTACCGACGCTTGCCGGCCACGATGGAAGATGCGATCCGCATTGCGCTCGTTGAGCAGCAATCGCTCAGAGTCAGCCGACCTGATTGGAACGCTGGCCGTCACAACGGTGCGCATCACAGCCACCGAGCAGTCACGAATGAGCGGCGCTTCCATGGTCCGACGCCAATGGATCTCAGCAGCGCCGAAGTGACCTGCTTTAACTGTGGCAAGCGGGTACACTATCAGTCGAAGTGTCCATCTGGTGTTGTAGTTTTGTGTGTGTGTGTGTGTGTGCATTGTGGGCGATGGCTGCCGTTGTTGGCGCGCTGCGCTGCGGTTGTGTAGTTATGC
>VFIW01000155.1:0-80330 GCA_006386115.1 Globisporangium splendens | reverse complement strand
TTCACAACAGTCCCTCAAACACGGCACACACGCTTGTGCAAGAGGAAGCGATCTCCCGACTTGGAGGGAGGAAGGAGACTTGAGTACTTGGAGGAAAAATTGCAACTGAATTGAAAATGGTTATGGTTCCTGTCGCTACTTGCTAATGAACCCCAAGGGCTCCTACAGGTTTATAACTAAAACCTAAACATACACAATAAAACCTATGAATCTGATATATGAAACATTGGGTACACTGAGGTTGAACCTACGGGATCTTCGAGAAGCTTGAACTTCAAGTCTTGTATAAATCCCTGCGAAGTGATTGGCTCATGCCACTCACTCCAGGTGGCAGAGACACGTCGGTCTCGTCGCCAGTCCAGTTTCCCAAGCAGGAACCATCACTCAGTACTTGATTAGTACATGGATGTCATCGCTCAGTACTGATTAGTACATGAGAACAACATTCTGCACTGATCAGCACAGAGAACACTCGTGACGTCATCGAATGACGTCACACGTGCATGTGGGGACTGTCTTACCGTAATCCCTTTGTTATTTGTGTCTCCGTAATGCACGCTGAAGGTGGTGTGTGACACACTAGATCTGTGGGCAGATCCACCTTCATGTAATGGCTGGTTATGGCCCATTACATCATCCCCTCCTTAAAGTCACAAGTACCTTGCGTGCTTTTGCAGACCTTTCGGAGCAGTTCACTTTCCAATTGGCAATGAAGCGACCAAGTGACCAAGTGAACCGTGAAGAACGTCCGTCGTCCAAGCGACAGCAGACAGCTCCAGAACTCTTCGACATTTCTCCCATTCTGAAGAAGAAGGGGAGCTCGAGTTCTACAAGGAGCGGTTCTTCAGTTGGCGTCGGATCAACGATCGCGATGATCCGAGCCAACACACCGCAGCCCAGCGAGACTCATGGCGAACATTTGTTCGTCTTGAGAATGAGAACAAGATGGAGCGTCTTCTTCGTCGTGGCAATGCTCGTCCTGAAAGAAGAACTCCCGCTGACGACAGAGCGAACCGTAGTTCTGGTCGTCGTAGTGTCGCCCCTGGCGACGCTACAAGCAGTTCTCATAGCTGCGGACCACGTCGGGAACATCAGACTCCAATGTCTGACGAGGTTCCCACGTGTCCGAGCTCGGTGGATATCCACGCCACCGAACTCTGTAGAAGCGTTGATGATTCAACTGCTTCTTTCCTCGACGATGAGTCGGTCGATCTTCATGATCAACAATCGACTCAACCACCCAGCGATGCTCTCCCTGAGAGTCTAACAACGGGGTGGGGCTGAACGAGAAAACGATTGAGCGACTCTGGAAGTGGAAGAGTGCTCATCGTGGGCAAATCGAGGCGCTGCAGCAGCGTTGTTCGACGCTTGAGGAACGCTGCGAGAGTCTAGAGAACCTTGTCGCCGATCATGAGTCGAAGATCGACGATCTGACAGAAGGTTCTGCCCAGTGTTCGGCTTTGGAGTCCCGTTACGAGGAACGGTTCCAACAGGTTCAGGACGAACTTGTTCGACTCCGGAAGAACGAGAAGTCTCGTGAGTTGGCTCACGATCGCCTTTTGCGCTCTGTGGAAGAGGCAGGTTCAGCTCTCGAGGTACTTCGTGGTGAGTACCATTCTCGTCTTCAAGCGCTGGAGTCGGTGAAGGACCAATCCTTCGACGTCCTGCAACTCTTGTACGCCGAGAAGAACCTCCAGAGCGATGAGCTGTTTGCTCTTCGCAATCAAGTGGAGAAGCTTCACGATCAGCTCGATCGTTTGCGGAAGATCTCGTAGGATCCGCAGATCCACTTGGAAGGTAAGGCTTCAGTCTACCCACATAAAATGTCGGGTGTAAACGCATGCGTGTAGGTATGTCTAGCGTGTAGGCATCGCCATTGCATTTCACTACCTTGAACGGTCCAATGAACCTTGGCAGAAGCTTCGAGCTTCCCAAGTTGGACACTGCATGTTCAGGCAGGTTCGCCGTGCTAAGCAATACAAGATCGTTGATCTTATAAACTTGCTTGTTCTTCCTTCCGCTCTTGTCTGCTTGTTCCTTTTGCAGATCCTGAGCCTTTGCGATTGCGTCTCGAACAAACCTCACAACGGCTTGTCTCCTCACAACAAAGTCATCGACTTGCTGCTCTTCACGCCTTGTTAGGTCGTCGAGGGGTTCCATCGAGTCAAAATTGGCTTTCAACTCGGAAGCAGCATTCAGGTCGTAAGACGACTTCGGCTTGTTTCCATGAGCCGGAGTCCCTCCCCCACTTAAGGCAGAGACCTCACCCATTATGGAAGCAGGCACTCGAGGATGAATGCCATAGTTCACATAAAATGGAGAGTGACCTGTCGAGACATGCGTGGAGTTGTTCAACGCAAACTCGGCAAGAGGGAGAAACTCACTCCACTCTTTGAAAGACGTTGCGTAGCTGCGCAACACGTCTTCAAGGACACGATTCACTCGCTCTGTTTGACCGTCCGTTTCAGGGTGTGCCGCTGTTGACATGGACAACTTGGTGTCCAGAAGTCCGAACAGTGCACGCCAGAACTTGGACGTGAAACGGGTGTCACGGTCAGACACGATCTCGACCGGTAGTCTGTGTAGACGGAATACGACGTCTACAAAGACCTTGGCAGTCTTTTCCGCTGAGATCTTGTCCGAAACAGGCGCAAGATGGACCATCTTGCTGAATCGGTCCACAAACACTAGGATGCCATTGCGTCCGTGTTTGTCACGCGGAAGTCCGAATATGAAATCCATACTCACAGACTTCCAACTGTCCGATGGGACAGCCAATGAACGAAGTGGTGCCTGCGTGGAACCAGAGGGTTTCACTCGTTGGCAGACCTCGCAAGTCCTCACATACTTGCGCACCCACTTGTACATGTGTGGCCAGTAGTAATCCCGGGAAAGACTGAGAAACGTTTTCTCACGTCCGAGATGGCCACCCGAAGGACTGTCATGGTACTCATACAAGAGTCGATGATGCAGACCTTCGTCGTTGGGAACAACAACCCTTGCTGTATCCCCTTGTTCGACCGCATAGTACAACAACCCATTGTGTACTCGGAAGCGGCGAACTCGCGATCTTGTGCGTGGCGGAAGACCTTGCAGTGCTTTGTCGGAAGGGTCCTTGAAGTACTTCAGCAAGTCCTGACATGTTTCGTCAGACTTGTACCCTTCGACGATCTCTTCTCGCACTGTAGTCGCAGCTCGCACCGCGATCGCTTGAACATCTTCACAGAGTCGACACGCTCCGTCCGTGTCTTCACTCTTGGTCTTCGGATCATAGTCCGGACGTCTTGACAGCGCATCGGCTAAGATGTTCGTCTTGCCTGGCTTGTAGTGTACAACTTCGTTGTACTCTGCAAAGAAGGAGAACCATCTCGCCATTCTTTGCGACAAATGAGGAGTCTTCACTGCCGTACGCAGAGATGCGTGATCAGTGTAGATAGCGAAGCGCTCCTCGCCAAGCAGATACACACGGAACTTGACCAAAGAATACTTCATCGCCAGAAGTTCCTTGTCGTGAACTGGGTAGTTCCGTTCTGCGGGTCGGAGTTGTCGTGACTGATACGACACAACTCGCTCGTGACCCTCATCATCGTGTTGCATCAATGCACAACCGATGGCATAGTCGCTCGCATCACAGACGACGTGGAACGGCTTGTCGTGGTTTGGCAGAGCCAACACAGGAGCTTCTCGAAGACTCCTCTTGACTTCTTCGAACGCCGTCTCATGGTCTTTCGACCACTTCCACTCAACGTCTTTCTTCAAGAGCTGTGTGAGGGGTTGCACCAACGCTGCATAATTGCGCGTGTACTTGTGCAAGTAGTTGGCTAGACCCAACCATTGTCGTAGCTGTTTGACATTCTGAGGCACTGGCCAATCGTCAATAGCTTTGACCTTCTCCGGATCGACTCGAACACCGCTCTTGCCCACAAAACAACCGAGAACAGGGATCTCGGGGGCGAAGAACATGCACTTCTTCAAGTTTGCGTAGAGTTTGTTCTCACGCACGACCTGGAAGACTTGACGAAGATGATCGAGATGAACATCGACATCAGACTTCCCATTCGTGGTCTTACTATGAACGAAAATGTCGTCCAAGTAACTTGGTGCAAATGTTCGCAGAGGACGAAGAACGTTCGTGACCATTCGATTGAAGGTCGCAGGAGCATTCTTCAGTCCCTGTGGCATCACTAACCATTCCCACAGCATACCACTCGGGGTACTCACTGCGGTTAGTGGGACATCGTCTTCGCGCATTCGAATCTGATAGAACCCATCTTTCAGATCGATGGCACTGAAGACGGTGCTGCCAACCATTCCATCAAGGATCATGTCCTTGCGTGGAACCGGAGTCTGGGCTGGAATTGTCGCGTCGTTCAGCTTGTTGAAAGCGTGAACAATACGCCAACCTCCAGTTGCCTTCTTCACACAGAAAGTGGGGCTGCGATGCGGAGACTTGCTCTCTCGCACATGACCAGCCTTAGCACGTTGTGCAAAGAACTCGTCGATTGCCTCGACTTGTTCCTTTGGCAACGGCCACAGTCTTGTGATGCAGTACTTCGTGCCAGGAAGTACATCAATGTAAGAGGGCGCTGTTCACAACAGTCCCTCAAACACGGCACACACGCTTGTGCCAGAGGAAGCGATCTCCCGACTTGGAGGGAGGAACGAAGACTTGAGTACTTGGAGGAAAAATTGCAACTGAATTGAAAATGGTTATGGTTCCTGTCGCTACTTACAAATGAACCCCAAGGGCTCCTACAGGTTTTATAACTAAAACCTAAACATACACAATAAAACCTATGAATCTGATATATAAAACCTTGGGTACACTGAGGTTGAACCTACGGGATCTTCTAGAAGCTTGAACTTCAAGTCTTGTATAAATCCCTGCAAAGTGATTGGCTCACGCCACTCACTCCAGGTGGCAGAGACACGTCGGTCTCGTCGCCAGTCCAGTTTCCCAAGCAGGAACCATCACTCAGTACTTGATTAGTACATGGATGTCATCACTCTGTACTGATTAGTACATGAGAACAACATTCTGCACTGATCAGCACAGAGAACACTCGTGACGTCATCGAATGACGTCACACGTGCATGTGGGGACTGTATTACTGTAATCCCTTTGTTAATTGTGTCTCCACAATGCACGCTGAAGGTGGTGTGTGCCACACTAGATCTGTGGACAGATCCACCTTCATGTAATGGCTGGTTATAGCCCATTACAATCTTGACCATATTTAGCACTGCTTCGTCATCGAGTTCTGTTTATGTTTACCAAAACAACAAATGTTTAGCATATGGTTTTTGTTTCGTAGCCACTCAAACAACTCGACTCTTACTAGCCCTAATGTAACCTTTTCCCAAACTTTCTGAAATCCAAACCCTTGACTTTTGGCTTGGGTGTCTCAAAAACGAGCTCGAATTGGGAAATCCTGACCACAGAATCGTAATCTGAACCGCTGGTTTTACCACATATCTAACTATCGTACATGGGAAATACTCATTTCCAGGATAAAACGGCCCTTGGGAAGTGGGATTATGTGAGCAGGCCACGACAATACTGAGTTGTCACTGATGAAAAAAACTCACCCTTGCCATCTACATCACCCTATTCTGACTCTTTGTGATACCCTCTTTTGTCATTCAAAATGGACCCTAATTTGTCATCATTACACCCATCCTTCGGATTGCACCCTATTCTGACACAATTTTCAAACGAATGCAAGTTTTTTTTCAAGAATTGCAAAAAACCTCGTGAAACTGCTCTTTGGAGACACACAAAACGGAGGGGGGAAGAAAAATGGGGATGGGCGGGATCTCCGTCCTCTTCACCACCATCCAACGAACCCGCCGAACCCAAACCCAACAACCCGAACCCGTATTTCTCAGACCCAAACCCATTTATGTGCCACATTGCGTCTGTCTACGGTTCCATCGACCCACCCGCTTGCGAGCGACAAACCCACCCACTTGACCCGCCATCGAAAACCAAAACCGCAGAGAACAACCCCCCTAAAAAGGGCGGCCATTTTGGAAGAAGCGTAGTATCCACCCAGTCATATCTCGCCCCTCCCGACTCTTGAGTGTTTGTCCGTTTGTTGCGACCACGTCAGCCCTCCGTCTGTTGTGTGGTTGGTTTCCCTTTTGCTGCCATTCCCTTCCTTTCGCCCACGTACACAGAAGACGATGGATATCTCGGCGGCTCTGTTGAACACCCAAAGCCCTGGTACGTGCGTGTGGCAATGTGGCTATTTGCATTCGTGTCTATATGCGTCTCTGTGTGTCTCATACGTGGCTGAATTGGTGGAGGGTTGAACAAGCTGCTGACGTTTATGGTGTTTGTGTGTATTTGCGACTGTGGCAAAATATGGACGAGTAGATGTGACGCTGCGCAGTCAGGCGGAAGAGTTCCTGAACAATGCGTTGCAGGCACAGATGGGCCAGTTTATGGTGACGCTCGTGCAGGCGCTCGCCTCGGAGGAGTTTGCGGTTGTCGGGCGCCAGGCTGCTGGTTTGTACTTGAAGAACGTGTTGGACGCGAAGAACGATGCGCTGCAGCAGCAAAAGGTAGCGGCGTGGATGGCCATGGACCCGAACCTCCGCGCGCAGATCAAGGACGGCTCGCTCGGCGTGCTCAAGTCGAACGACCCGGTTGCGCGTCACACGAGTGCGCAGCTTGTTGCGAAGATTGGCTCGATCGAATTGCCTGCGAAGGAATGGCCCGCGCTGCTGGAGACGCTCCTCGCGAACGTGACTGCTGGCTCCGAAGGTACCATCCACGCGTCGCTCGAGTGTCTTGGCTACCTGTGCGACGAATTGGAGGAGAACGCGATTGACGAGCAGGACACGAACCGCATTTTGACTGCTATCGTTGATGGTATCCGCGCCGATCGCCCGACCGCGATTTGCTATGCTGCTGTGACTGCGTTGCGCAACTCGCTCGAGTTTGTGAGCGAAAACTTCAAGCGCAAGCAAGAACGTGATATCATTATGAGCAAGATTTGCGAAGCCACGCAATCGCAGGATCTGCGCACGCGTGTCGTGTCGTACGAGTGCATTGCGACGATCGCGACGTTGTACTACGAGTACCTTGGCGACTACATGCCCACGCTGTGCAAGCTCACGTTTAACGCGATCACGACGGACCAGGATGAAGTCGGTCTGCAGTCGCTCGAGTTCTGGTCGTCGATGTGCGACATTGAGATCGAGCTCATGGAGGAGATGCACTACGCCGAATTGGAAGGTGAGACCGATTCGGTGATCCCATGCCAGTACTACGTGCAGACGGTGCTCGGCACGCTCATCCCGATCCTCACAGAGACGCTGAAGCAGCAGGAAGAGGACCAGGACGAAGACTCGTGGAATTTGTCTATGGCTGCCGCTACGTGTCTCGCGCTCGTGGCGCAGACCGTCGGCGATGCGTGTGTCGACCTCACCATGGCGTTTATCACTCAAAACATTGAGAGCACTGAGTGGCGCTTGAAGGAAGCTGCGATCATGGCGTTCGGGTCGATCCTCGATGGTCCTGATACTGCGAAGATCGCGCCGCTCGTCCGTCAAGCCCTCGGTTTCCTCATGGGCTGCATGAAATTCAACAACATCCTTGTGCGTGACACGACGGCGTGGACTTTGGGCCGTATCTGTGAGTTGCACTATGGGTGCATCAGTGGCGAAATGCTGCCAGCGTTGATGCAATTGCTGCTCGAAGGACTCGACCAAGAGCCGCGAGTGTCGCACAACGTGTGCTATGCGATTCACAACATTGTCAAGGCGTTTGAAGAATCAGAAGCTGCGGCGCATATGCTGACGCCGTACTTCGCGACGTTGTTTGACAAATTGCTCGAAACCAGTGGCCGTCCAAACGCGAGCGAGAGCAACTTGCGCGGCTCAGCGTACGAAGCGATCAACATGCTGATCCAAGTCGGCGCAGAAGAAGTGAACGACCACATCATGACGCGCTTGCCAGTGCTGCTCGAGCGCTTGGAGATCAGCATCAAGGGCTTCATGGAGAACCCAGACGACCACCGCGACGACCCATCGGGCTTGCAGGCGCTTTTGTGTGGCGTGCTTATTGCGGCGATCCAGAAGATGGGTGCAGACATTGCGCCCCACGCCGACCGCATCATGCAGGCGTTGCTGCAAGTATTTTCGACACGCAACGCTGTTGCAGCTGAAGAAGCGTTTATGGCGGCTGGTGCGTTGGCAAACGCTGTCGGCTCGAACTTTGCGGCGTACATGCAATACTTTGGTCCAGTGTTGTTGATGGGCTTGCGAAACAGCGAAGAATACATGGTGTGCAGCGTCGCGGTCGGTGTCGTCGGCGATCTGTGCCGTGCGCTGGAGAAGAGCATTTTGCCGTTGTGCGACGACATTGTGAGTGCGTTGATTGAGATCCTGAAGAACGCGAACCTGAACCGATCTGTGAAGCCTCCTGTGCTCTCGTGCTTTGGCGACATCGCGCTCGCGATCGAAGGCGACTACGAGCGATACGCGTTGCCATCGCTGCAGATGATCTTGCAAGCTGCCGGCGCGTGTGGATCGATTGCGACCGACGACGAAGAAATCGTCGACTACATGAACCAGCTCCGTGAAAGCGTTCTGGAAGCGTTGACGGGCATTGTGCAGGGTCTTGGCGCCGTGAACAAGGCGACGATTCTGTTGGAGTACGCGCCACAAGTCGGTGCGTTCTTGGCGACGCTCGCGAACGATTCGATCACGAGATCCGAGACTGTGACGACCGGTGCTGTCGGCTTGATTGGGTACGTTGTTGATGTTGTCGTTGTGCGGGATGATCACTTTTTCTAACGTGTATGTTGTGCATTGTTGTAGTGATATGGCGCAGTCGATGGGCAAGCCCGTGGCGGATTTGTCGAACCAGCCGTTTGTGACGCAGCTCATCAGTGAGTGCGCGAGCAACTCGGAGAACCCGCAGGCGCAGCAACTTGCGTCATGGACGCAAAAGGTGCTGATGGATTTGCGCGCGAACTAAACTGGAACCAAGCGCGCGCGGCTGGCTGTTGGAAGCCCGCACAAGAAAACCGAGAGGAAGAGAAGCAGAGAGAGAGCATGAGGCTCTTTTCTATTCTTTTCTTCCGTCTCATCAAGTAATTTATCAAGACACAAGGATGACAACCAAGGGTATGAAATTGGGCGTCGATGGGTCTCCACTACCACTTGCAAAGCGCGTGCAGTTGTTGTTTGTTGCTTACTGCAGAAACACAGCAGCCGTTGCGATCGAGTGTGTATGCTTGTGGTGGTGTGATGTTTCCAATCTGACCCAATGACGAGTGAAGCATGAGGCGTGTGTGTGGTGTGTGTGAATTGTGTTTATGCATTTGTTGTGGAGATTTGTTTGATGGCGTGAGTGTGTGCTAGTGTGCTGCACGCACCAATGGAGGCGATGGTGATTGATGAGGCTACGCCAACTTGCCAACGACGACTTGCTTGCTTGCGAAGACCGAACAAAGCGATTCCACTTTGGTAGCTGCTGCGCCTGACCTCGTTGCTGTGCTGTTGCAAGCTTTGTTGAGGGTGGGCTCGTGCACTGCCGATTTGGTGTCGGGTTGTCTGGTCTTTGCAGCAGGTTGCTCTGTTGTGCAAGTTGGGTCGTCAACCGCTGTCGCCACCTCCTCGCGCCAATTCTCCTGCGTCGATTAGAGGATTAAGCAACCGATCAATACACAAATGCAAATGCCAAAATGAAACCAATCTCGTGTTTGAACGATATCCATGCTCGTTCCCATTTGCAGTGTTCAAAATTCACAACTTGGACTAGCGTCAGCCGACTTGGTGTGGGCCACCTCGTTTCTAGAAGACTGCCGAATGTCTCGTCCGACCCATCTACTTTAGTAATTAATGTTCAACATCTCGTCTACTTTACGAGTTATTTTTGTTGCACTAGGTGGCAAAGTCAACAGCGTGTCTGCGACCTTCCACGTGTCCATCTGGTGTGGCACTCAATTCACGTGGCCCACACTACTCTAGCTCCCGAGTTGTGTGTCCGCGTGTCAGTCCGATCCACGTGGCTGCTGCCTTTCGAAAAAATCCAAATGGGGTCGACTCGCATGGAGCGCCTCATTCTAGAATCTGCTGCTTGGAAGAGAAGACCCTTCGACCCCCTCTACAAAGATGATGACCAAGTTGGTGCTCGCGCTGGCGTCGGCCGCTGTGGCCGCGGCGAACGCGGAAGTGTACTTCCAGGAGAACTTCAACGACGCGGCGTGGGACTCGCGCTGGGTGACGTCGAGCTGGAAGCCCGCGGCTGAGGTCGGCAAGTTCGCGCAGGTGAGCGGCCAGTACTTTGCCGACGCGAGCGACAAGGCGATCAAGACGAGCGAGGATGCGCGCTTCTACGCGCTCTCGGCCAAGTTCGACAAGCCGCTCAACAACAAGGACAAGGACCTGTACCTGTCGTACTTGGTGCAGCACGAGCAGAAGCTGGACTGCGGCGGCGCGTACATCAAGCTGCTGCCTGCGGACCTGGACCAGGCCAAATTTGGCGGCGACTCGCCGTACTCGGTCATGTTCGGCCCGGACATTTGTGGCTCCACGCGCAAGACCCACGCGATCCTGAACTATGCGCGTCCGGGCAAGGATGCCGTCAACATGGACCACAAGAGCGAGATCCGCACGGAATCTGACTCGGACGCGCACTTGTACACGTTCGTCTTGAAGAAGGACAACACGTACGACGTGCAGATCGACGGCACGAGCGTCAAGGCAGGCAACCTCGCTGAGAACTGGCCGTTCCAGCCGGAGAAGCAGATCAAGGACCCAAACCAGTCGAAGCCTGCGGACTGGGTGGACGATAAGATGATGCCAGACCCAGAGGACAAGAAGCCTGAAGGCTGGGACGACATCCCGCGCACGATCCCGGATCCTGAAGCCGAGAAGCCGGAGGACTGGGATGACGAAGACGATGGCGAGTGGGAGCCTGCGATGATCGAGAATCCGGAGTACAAGGGTGAGTGGCAGCCAAAGCTCATCAACAATCCAGACTACAAGGGCGAATGGGTGCACCCGATGATCGACAACCCCGAGTACTTCGAGAGCGACGACCTGTACAACGTCGCGAAGAACGTTGGCGCCGTTGGCTTTGAGCTCTGGCAGGTCAAGAGCGGCACGCTGTTCGACGACATCATCGTGACGGACGACGTCGACGCGTTCAAGCAGCACGAGGAGGCCGCGCTCGAGAAGATCAATGCCGCCAAGGACAAGAAGAAGGAGATCGAGGACGCCGAGAAGACCAAGGCTGAGGAAGAGGCTAAGAAGAAGGAGGAGGAAGAGGCTAAGAAGGACGACGAAGCCAAGGAGGTGGAGAAGAAGGAGGAAGCCGCCGACGAAAAGGACGAATTGTAGAGAGTTTAGCACTCGTCCATTTTTTTATTGAGCTGAGCGAGAAAGAAGTGTAGTTGTCGTGGTAAAATTTCTGGCACAAAAACGAAAAGAAAAAAGTGAAATATGTATGAGGTGGTCTGTGAATTTGTTGCACCATGGCGCATGCGCTTTCAGCAATTTGTTGAGGGAATGCGCAAACGACGAGCGTATTCTGCCGTGTCCATTATTACTCGGTGAGCGCGTATTTTCACATGCAAACGCCGCATGCACGATGCACAAAAGCTGATACACCAAGCGTCGGTCTTGTTTGTGTCGCGCAGAACGCTAGTCAGCACCCCAAACGACTTGTCTGGAACAACTGCACATGTGTGCGCGCGATCCGACGTGTGCCTCAAACGCTGACCAAGAACTCAAAATGCACCTTGATGCAATCGCGCACAGATCTTGCTCGAAAAGAGTGAGCATTGCACAGCCGTAGCCATGGCGAAGACAGGCACACCACACACGCACCCCTGCTGCTGCTGTTTCTTTCGTCTGAGTTGTGTCGAGACCGCACCATGCGGCTAACAAGACGCGCATCGCATTACGCACGACATTTCGATTCGATCTGTTCGTTGTGTGGTCTGCGTTGTGCCACTCAAACTGCTTGAAGTTCACATCGCAAACAAAAACAAGCAGTCGCCCCTGGGGTTCTATTGTGCAAACGAGAGGGTTTCCCATTTTGACCGTCAACATATCATGAGTTCGATTCTTGTGATATACCATAAACTGAATTGTTGTGCAAAATTGTTCTTGAGAATGTATCTGACATTTGATACAACCTACAAAATAGAGTGATGGTAACCTGAGGTACTGGGTTGAGGGGGCGCTCTGATCGAGTCCCCACAGTAGCTGCTTGCACCATTTGACAAAAAGGGCCAGTTTGGATTGTGTTGTGACGAGAGTTACAGCACTCCCAACTGGCTCCCTCTTTGACAGCAAGTTGACAAGTCGCCAAAGTGCTGTTTGCCAAACACCACTTCCGCACTCAAGCATCGAAACCAGCAAAGTTTGCACACTGCTTGCTGCAAACACTGTTTCCTGGTTCCGGTGCTTGAGTTGCGACAGTCACACACACAGCAATTCATGTTTGGTTCTATCTCTTTTGTTCGACATGAGAGACTGTGAAGAGCGAAAGCTCTGGAGACATCGTTTGGTAGTCTGATTACTTCGGTCAAGTCGGTTCGAAACCGCTGCTTTCGGCGGACGGAGTGGGTCCCAATGTGCTGCATTCCGCAGACGAAGTCAGCAAACCAGCAATAAAATCAATCTGTGGTGTTATTCCATTGGCGGAACACGCTCGTGAAATTATGTGAGAATCTGAACCTGGACCAAGTCGGCTCCAATGTGGTGCGTTCGTCCGACAGAATAGGCTCCAAGTTGCTGGTTTTCGATCTTTTCGATCGAGGACAGAGTTGCCTTGGATCTGCCTCACTCGGTGGTGGAATACTCGGTTCGCTCGCGAGAGGGACTCCCGAGTGTAGTGACGACAAAGACGAGAGTGATGATGCATTGGCGGTATGACGGTTCCGGTTGCTGGCGTTGCGTGAAGATGCCGACACGTACTTGGAGCCACCGATGGACGCGGAAACGCTTGCAAAGTGGAAGACTGGGACGCAGAGTGATGAGCTGGAGGCGGTGAAGGCAGAAGTACTGGTGCATTATCCTGCGGTTGTGGAGAAATTCACGGATCTTGTGCCATCGGCGATCGATGCCGAGATGTTCTAGATGCACTACATCTACAAAGCGTCGCTGCTCGCTGCGCAAGAACAGAGTGGTGCAGATTTGCTTTTCTTCGTGGGAAGGTGCCGCTGTCACCCTGACGTTATCGCGGTTGGAAAGAGTCGGGACACTGCAAGATGGGAGTGCAAAATCGTAAGCTTCAAGTTCTTCGGGGAAAGTATCCATCGTCGTGTGCTACGCCTGCTACAGCGTACGCGTTGGACGTCGCCATTGGACATCGATCACCTACGCCGCCCGAGCTTCTCATCGTCAATCAGACGGTCACAGGTGATGCTAGAGCCATCATTCCAGCGAGCATTGTGGACGTGTGTTTTTCCGTGTTGGGAAGCAGGTCTCAAAATGCGATCGTGTGGTCGCCAGAATTGGCGCCATCTGGACCATGCAGGAGTCCTCGAGCACGTGCTGCGGCGACCCTTCGACCACGATAACACCGCTGTTATCCTCAACGACAGGCTGCGCGCGCCTGACCGTGAGCAGGTACAAGTTCTGTTCGATCTCGACACCGGACCCAGGAAACGAATCACTCTGGGCAACAGCACTGCTACTTGGGTCTTCACATCCGCAGCACCATTTCGATTTCCATGGTTGTTTTCGTTTGAACTACTTTCGCCAACGAAGTGGTTCATTTTCACGCCTCGCACAGTGACAGACGATTTCTGCCAGTTTCATCCCATCGGCGCTCTCGGTGACCGCGAGGTGCCGACCCTCGTGATGAACTCGTAGATGAGGCTCGCGGTGGTTAGGATCGCACGTTGAGGGTGTGCTTGATGTGCTGCTGAGCGTTGTATTCATAATCGCTCGTTGGGTGTTGTTGTCTCATATCGCCACGTCCGCGAACCGCGAGATCCTCAGTGCGATTTCGACGTCGAGCTGGTTTGCAGCGCCTGCACCGTAGCTCTCTCCTCGTCGAGCAATCAAGGTCGCGACACGTTGCGTCTGCCAGTTTCGCGACGGGAGTGTGCACTTTTGGAGTTTGAGACGCAGTTCGCGAGGGTCCCAGGTCTGTCGTGGTCTCCAGTTTGTCCATTTCGTTCTCGCCGTGCTGCGTCGCTGGAAGCGAGAGCGATCGTCGATCGCGGCGTGGTCCAAACCCATCGTCAGCATCGCTTCTTTTTAGCTGCCAGCTTCGCACCCTTTTTATGTCTGCTTGCAAACACATGGACAGTGGCTTTGTCGTGCCCAAGCGCGCTCGTCGTTTTATTGAGACGTATTGAGCAAGCTCAGAACGTACCGTCAGTCACGTCCTTCACGATGTCAACCTGTTTGATCAAGTCCGTCGGCACAAGCTTCATTCATTGGCCACAACATCGAATGCACCTACAGAGTCCAACAGCGTGGTGACAAATTTGTGAACGTATGGGACAACACAAAAGACACACCGCGATCGATGCCATGAAAGCCTCAGGTGTATCAGCTCACGTTGAATGGGGACTGCATCTGCATTGTAACACCAGCTCACACGATGATCTGCTTGCGCCTGAGATCCTCAAGAATGACGCACCGTATTTGAGGACTAGTGACGTGGACTCACTCTGCCATTCTGCCTCGGTGATCACTGCCGGTCCACGACACCGCGCCACGAAGTATCAAAAGCTGTAGTAGTCAAGTGGGGGCGGTGTGGACAATTCCATCGGACTCAGTCAAGTCGTCGTATCCTCTGTCATGGGGACAGCCAGCGTTGCGCACGCAAAGCTCCCCCGACCGCGAGTAGGAGCTCGCATTTGAGTGTCTCGCGAAGGATCCAATGACGCGTCCGTCGTTCCTCAAAGTGACGCATCCGTGCGGAAAAGGGAAGGTGTGGTGGCGAGCGCGAATGCTGGGAGGTGATTGAAAAAGGATGGAATGGATATCCGCAACGGACTGTGACATCATGGCAACAAGAGACTTGAACGGGCAGAAGGTGTCGTTCCATGCACATCCACGTTTCACAAGAATCGTGCAACTATGGGGTGGCAACGGACGATACAATACCACCAGATCTTTCTATCGGCAACAAGTTGCAGCAACGAGGACACAAATTGGCAAAGATACTCGAGATGCAGCAGTCAACAAAGCTGTCCATACAGCAGGATCTCTGTGGCCAGGACTGCAATTAATCCAGTGGAGCGAATTACACAACATCCCAGGGATTACTGCTTATACGGCTCAGACTCTTCTCCGGCTGAAAGCCAACCGACTCTCCATGTGGAACTATGAGAAAGCTGATCTATCCTGCTCGAATCCCGAATGTTCCCAAGTTGTCCAATCTTCTGTTCAACATCTATTCTGGGAGTGTCCGAAAGCCAAACTCGTGTGGAACTACTTTTATGCGCTATGGGCGAAGATCGGAATCACTCCTGGTCACGACCCGCAATCTGGATCTTCAGTCTGGATCTACCAGATACTCCAAGGCATGCATGGACCACGATCAAGAGACACATTATCGGACACAAGTTCTCCAATGAACATCTCCAAGATCATCTCTATCCCGCCGCACACATGCTGTAGCGATATATGAGCGCGTCGCTCATACATGCCATTTGGTGTGCGCATCTGCGACGCATGGATTCGGATCCAATCGAATCGACTGCTGAGATGGCGATCATGATGACCAGATTAGAGGCAGGAATGCGAAACCTCACACGACTCGCTGAAGCGCAAGCTGGAGACTCGGACGGTCACACGGTTGCAGCAGTTCTCAAGGCATATGTCGACTGCTTTCTCAGCCAAACCGACGCCATCCCCTTGACTCCAAATGATACTCGCGGCGTTTACCTGCTCTTTTTCGATGGTGGATCACGCGGCAATCCAGGACCAGGAGGGACTGGATCCATTATCGTGCGTGTCCATAAGGACTCGCACACAGCCAGTTTAATCTGGACCGCCAGCGTGGCATATAGCAGGAAGGACACGACCAACAACTTTGCCGAGTACTGGGGTCTCATACACGGACTCCGAGAAGCCCAACGCAGTCACTTCGAACCGTTGTACGTGATTGGAGACAGTGCACTCATTATCTCCCAACAGCGAATGCATCGGTCCCCTCGACAGCACCGATTGGCACGTTTATACCAGACAAGTCGACGACTCGCGGATTGCATCGACATCCGAGGATGGTACCATCACTACCGTGCCTTCAACAAGATGGCGGACTCAGCCGCCAACCTAGCCATGGACACCAGAACCTCAACGCAGGTTCACTTCCCAACTCAAAGAGCTGCTTGCAACAATCTCACCCAGGATCTTGACAACGACGTCATGCATTGGCTTATGCGAAGTTCGGAAGACCCAAGGTCATTGGACAACACAAGGCAGCCTCACATAGGACCAAGAGAACATGCCATCCTGGTCAAAGATTATTTAGCATTCAGAAGTGATCTAGTGCAATCCGCGCTGTAGACACATTTACACTCCTAGATGAAATTCGCAATGAAGATTAGGTAGGAGAATGGATATTGTAGGTCACGAAGATGAACCTAAATATACCTCACCTTATAAAGATAAAGGATGGAATGGATATGCACTTTCTCTGTGTGAGAGAAACTTGATCACTTGTGTAAAATTACGCTGGTGACTGGTCAGAATGGGTGTGAATGCAACTGGTAATAGAAAGAGATGCCTCAGAAAACCCATGCTGTAATCTTGCATGGTCGCTAAGTGCAGGGATCAGCAACCTTGGATGATGTGGTACGTACTTTACTTCAACCATTTATGCACGCTCGATTGGCAGAAAAATGCATCTTCGTCCAATCGGAATGCTAGATTTTACAACACTCCTCTATTGGTAGAAAAACAATGGGATTTACTGCAACACCTTCTGTACCCACACACAATCCACTGTCGATATCGACAGCCAGCTCCACTTGCCAGCATCCTCCTCTGCATTCACTATTCGCTTCAGCTGATAGAAGCACAAAGCGACGATGCTTCGTGTTCTTCAATGAACACGACAATGTCCAGTGATTGGCTTGAGCATGTGGGGGACGGTGGCGCCATCGGTTCAGCACATTAGTTAAAAAATCTTTCTGCAGAAAATGCGCGTCTCTTTCTCCTGTGTTGTTCGAAATGATATCGCCAAATACTGGAACAGCGAATAGCAGCTGCTCTGTGGTGATTTTTTCTTTTGTGGCAAGAGAGTGGGACTTTGGGTGCAGAAAAGACACAAGTTGGAGAGAGTCGACCTCATTTCCCAATTTCCTTCTTCATTTGAGCTCGCATTCCCCTTCATTCGTTTTCTTCAGCGCAACTACAAGAGACGAAAGCATGAGCAGCGACAGCACCACGACGTCGGAGCGCGTTCAAGACGTCTCCAGAGCGCTGGTAGATGCGGTGAGCTGTGGGGACGTGGAAGGTGTTCAGACACTTCTGGCTGACAGCAAGACTAACGTGGATGGCAAGGTCGACGGACGGACGGCACTTTCGCATGCTGTCGAACACGGGAATGCAGAGATTGTACAGGTTTTGGTCAATCTTGGAGCTGACGTGACCAAGAAGGACTGGTATGGAACAAGTCCTTTGTGGTATGCGGCTAAAGCAGGCAAGACAGAGATTGTGCGTGTTTTGGTCGATCGAGGAGCTGACGTGACCGAGAACGACGATGAAGGAACGAGTCCTTTGTGGTATGCGGCTGAAGCAGGCAAGACAGAGATTGTGCAGCTTTTGGTCGATCTTGGAGCTGTTGTGACCGAGAAGGACAAGAATGGAAGAAGTCCTCTGTCGTATGCGGCTAAAGCAGGCAAGACAAAGATTGTGCAACTATTGGTCGATCGAGGAGCTGTTGTGACCGAGAAGGACAAGAATGGAAGAAGTCCTTTGTCGTATGCGGCTAAAGCAGGCAAGACAGAGATTGTGCAGCTTTTGGTTGGTCTTGGGGCCGACGTGACCGAGAAGGACAAGGATGGAAGAAGTCCTTTGTCGTATGCGGCTAAAACAGGCAAGACAGAGATTGTGCAGCTTTTGGTCAATCGAGGAGCTGTTGTGACCGAGAAGGACGAGTTTGGAAGAAGTCCTTTGTCGTATGCGGCTAAAGCAGGCAAGACAGAGATTGTGCAGCTTTTGGTTGGTCTGGGGCTGACGTGACCGAGAAGGACAAGGATGGAAGAAGTCCTTTGTCGATGCGGCTAAAGCAGGCAAGACAGAGATTGTGCAGCTTTGGTCAATCGAGGAGCTGTTGTGACCGAGAAGGACAAGGATGGAAGAAGTCCTTTGTGGTATGCGGCTAAAGCAGGCAAGACAGAGATTGTGCAACTTTTGGTCGATCTTAGAGCTGTTGTGACCGAGAAGGACAAGAATGGAAGAAGTCCTCTGTCGTATGCGGCTAAAGCAGGCAAGACAGAGATTGTGCAGCTTTTGGTCGATCGAGGAGCTGTTGTGACCGAGAACGACGATGAAGGAACGAGTGCTTTGTCGTATGCGGCTAAAGCAGGCAAGACAGAGATTGTGCAGCTTTTGGTCAATCGAGGAGCTGTTGTGACCGAGAAGGACAAGGATGGAAGAAGTCCTTTGTCGTATGCGGCTAAAACAGGCAAGACAGAGGTTGTGCAACTATTGGTCGATCGAGGAGCTGTTGTGACCGAGAAGGACAAGGATGGAAGAAGTCCTTTGTCGTATGCGGCTGTATCAGGCAAGACAGAGATTGTGCAGCTTTTGGTTGGTCTTGGGGCTGACGTGACCGAGAAGGACAAGGATGGAAGAGGTCCTTTGTGGTATGCGGCTAAAGCAGGCAAGACAGAGATTGTGCAACTATTGGTCGATCGAGGAGCTGTTGTGACCGAGAACGACGATGAAGGAACCAGTCCTTTGTGGTATGCGGCTAAAGCAGGCAAGACAGAGATTGTGCAGCTTTTGGTCGATCGAGGAGCTGTTGTGACCGAGAAGGACAAGGATGGAAGAAGTCCTTTGTCGTATGCGGCTGAAGCTGGCAAGACAAAGATTGTGCAGTTTTTGGTCGATCGAGGAGCTGTTGTGACCGAGAACGACAAGAATGGAAGAAGTCCTTTGTCGTATGCGGCCGAAGCAGGCAAGACAGAGATTGTGCAGCTTTTGGTCGATCGAGGAGCTGTTGTGACCGAGAAGGACAAGAATGGAAGAGGTCCTTTGTCGTATGCGGCTGAAGCTGGCAAGACAAAGATTGTGCAGTTTTTGGTCGATCGAGGAGCTGTTGTGACCGAGAACGACAAGAATGGAAGAAGTCCTTTGTCGTATGCGGCCGAAGCAGGCAAGACAGAGATTGTGCAGCTTTTGGTCGATCGAGGAGCTGTTGTGACCGAGAAGGACAAGAATGGAAGAGGTCCTTTGTCGTATGCGGCTGAAGCAGGCAAGACAGAGATTGTGCAACTATTGGTCGACCGAGGAGCTGTTGTGACCGAGAAGGACGAGTTTGGAAGAAGTCCTTTGTCGTATGCGGCTGAAGGAGGCAATACAGAGATTGTGCAGCTTTTGGTCGATCTTGGAGCTGACGTGACCGAGAAGGACAAGTTTGGAAGAGGTCCTTTGTCACATGCGGCTGAAGCAGGCAAGACAGAGATTGTGCAACTATTGGTCGATCGAGGAGCTGTTGTGACCGAGAAGGACGAGTTTGGAAGAAGTCCTTTGTGGTATGCTGTTTATTTGGGCAATACAGAGATTGTGCAGCTTTTGGTCGATTTTGGAGCTGACGTGACCGAGAAGGACGACGAAGAAACGAGTCCTTTGTGGTATGCGGCTATAATAGGCAAGACAGAGATTGTGCGTGTTTTGATCAATCTTGGAGCTGACGTGACCGAGAAGGACTGTGGAGGAACAAGTCTTTTGTGGTATGCGGCTGAAGGCGGCAAGACAGAGATTGTGCGGGTTTTGGTCGATCTTGGAGCTGACGTGACCGAGAACGACGATGAAGGAACGAGTCTTTTGTCGTATGCGGCTAAAACAGGCAAGACAGAGATTGTGCAACTATTGGTCGATCGAGGAGCTGTTGTGACCGAGAAGGACAAGGATGGAAGAAGTCCTTTGTCGTATGTGGCTGAAGCAGGCAAGACAGAGATTGTGCAGCTTTTGGTCGATCGAGGAGCTGTTGTGACCGAGAAGGACGATGAAGGAACGAGTGCTTTGTCGTATGCGGCTAAAACAGGCAAGACAGAGATTGTGCAGCTTTTGGTCGATCTTGGAGCTGACGTGACCGAGAAGGACAAGGATGGAAGAAGTCCTCTGTCGTATGTGGCTAAAGCAGGCAAGACAAAGATTGTGCAACTATTGGTCGATCGAGGAGCTGTTGTGACCGAGAATGACCTGATGGAAGAAGTCCTTTGTGGTATGCGGCTGAAGCAGGCAAGACAGATATTGTGCAGTTTTGGTCGATCGAGGAGCTGTCGTGACCCGGAAGAAAGTCGTACTTTGTGTGGAAAGCCGTGACCGAGAAGGACTTTGGAAGAAGTCCTTTGTCGTATGCGGCTGAAGCAGGCAAGACAGAGATTGTGCAACTTTTGGTCGATCGAGGAGCTGTTGACCGAGAAAGACGAGTTTGGAAGAAGTCTTTTGTCGTATGCGGCTGAAGGCAGGCAATACAGATTGTGCAGGCTTTGGTCGATCTTGGAGGTGACGTGACCGAGAAGGAAGTTTGGAAGAAGTCCTTTGTCGTATGCGGCTGAAAGAGGAATGACAGAGACTGTGGACTATTGGTCGATCGAGGAGCTGACGTGACCGAGAAGGACGAGAATGGAAAGAAGTCCTTTGTCGTATGCGGCTAAAAGGCCAGACAGAGATTGTGCGGCTTTGGTCGATCTTGGAGCTGACGTGACCGAGAAGGACGAGGATGAAAGAAGTCTTTTGTCGTATGCGGCTGAAGGAGGCAAGACAGAGATTGTGCACTATTGGTCGATCTGGAGCTGACGTGACCGAGAAGGACGAAGTATGCGGCTTTGTGCAACTTTGGTCCGAGGAGATGTACGTATATGTGGATGAAGCAGGCAAGACAGAGATTGTGCAGCTTTTGGTCGATCGAGGAGCTGTTGTGACCGAGAAGGACGATGAAGGAACGAGTGCTTTGTCGTATGCGGCTAAAACAGGCAAGACAGAGATTGTGCAGCTTTTGGTCGATCTTGGAGCTGACGTGACCGAGAAGGACAAGGATGGAAGAAGTCCTCTGTCGTATGCGGCTAAAGCAGGCAAGACAAAGATTGTGCAACTATTGGTCGATCGAGGAGCTGTTGTGACCGAGAAGGACAAGGATGGAAGAAGTCCTTTGTGGTATGCGGCTGAAGCAGGCAAGACAGAGATTGTGCAGCTTTTGGTCGATCGAGGAGCTGTTGTGACCGAGAACGACAAGAATGGAAGAGGTCCTTTGTCGTATGCGGCTGAAGCAGGCAAGACAGAGATTGTGCAACTATTGGTCGATCGAGGAGCTGTTGTGACCGAGAAGGACGAGTTTGGAAGAAGTCCTTTGTCGTATGCGGCTGAAGGAGGCAATACAGAAATTGTGCAGCTTTTGGTCGATCTTGGAGCAAACGTGACCGAGAAGGACAAGAGCGGAAGAACCGCGTTGTCGTACGCTGCCCATTTAGGAGGAAGTGAAACAGTCTCGTTTCTGCTCAAAGCTGGCGCATCACCGAACGGGACGATCGTTTGGAATGGATCGCAGTCCGAGTGCGAGACGTCTCTCACTCTGGCTGGTCGTGCAGGACATATGAACATCGTCAAAACTCTGATTGAGGCAGGCGCAGACGTGAATGTTCGAGCTCCCGATGGCGAGACACCGCTGATATCGATATCGCGATGGGATTACGCACCTGGTGTCCAATTGCTCATCGAGAAATGTCGCAGTGGCGTAAATCCATTTGCTACCCGATCAACTGCAAGAACTCCATTGCTTCCTGGTACCTTGGAAACCATGCATGAACTGTGCACAAAGACACATGAGTTTGCAGCTGTGACTACACGGGTGATGCAACGGCTGCAAGACGCCTGCTCCCAGTTGGAGCAGCAGGGTATGATTGAAGTCCAATCAGAAGCGCTGGCAACGTTGATTCCCATCGTGTTCCGTTTTTGCCGACTGCTGTTTCGGTGCAAAGAGCAAAAGCGACTTCTGTCTCGACTTATTTCCAGTCTTGCCATCTCAAGCGCAATCAGTGGTTTCCATGAAGAGTTGGATCATTTTGCGGCGCTACTACAATTGAGCCTGCAAGAGAGTGATTGGGAGGATCAGTGGCTTACCGACGAAACAAATACGATGCAGTCTATCTATGAAAAGCTGGTGGATGACGGAGCCCTTGTCGACGGTCTCGACAACAATATGACAAGGACCGTGCAGCTGTCCTGCTGGTGAATACGCTGCGAAAACAACGAGGTACTAATCAAGAAGCAGTAGACGCCATTGAAGATGTCAAAAATCGATTCCTTCGAGTGTGCGGCATGGAAGAGCCATCTGTCCCAGATTGGTTTATATCTCGCGAGGATGTGGAGTTTAACGAGTGGAATCGAACTGAAGGCGACGCTGAAATCACGACGTACGAAGGCAAGTGGCTGAAGACCAAGGTGATCGTCGCAACATCACAATGGATGGACAAAAACGAGTTTCAGAAAGTTGCAGATCGCTGGTACTCACTAAGCCACCCAAACGTGCGAAAGCTCTTCGGAGCTTGCCATATTGAGTCGAAGCCTTTCTTCGTGTACGAGTATGGGAAGCGACTACTGGATGTGCTGATAGAAAAGCAGCAATCCCCTTGGAAATATCTGTATGATGCGGCGCTTGGTGTTCAATTGCTCCATCAACGCAGCATTGTCCATGGTGATCTGCGATGCTCAAACATCGTTGTCGGTTTGGATGGTGTTGCAAAAGTTGGTGGGCTGGAATATCGCATGGATCATTATTACTTCTGGTTCGATACAGAACAAGCGGGTTGGGCTTCCCCTGAACTACTTTCCGGTCAAGTCAAGTCTCTTTCGTCCGACATCTACGCGTTTGGAATGTGCATTTTGGAAGCGATTACTCTCAAGAGACCTTGGTTTCCGCTGGAATTATATGGATATTATCGAAATGTCAGACGTAGAAAACTCCCAGATCGCCCTGAAAGCTTTAGTGATGACCAGTGGGACTTGGTCACAAAGATGTGTGCATACAAGTCTGCCGATCGCATATCGATCGGGTATGTTGTGCTTCAGTTCAAGAAATTTGTTGAGACGAGAAATTATCTCGTCCTGGTCGCCCATGATACACACATTGAGGTACGTGACATATCACACTGTGAACAGCAACTGAGTTATTTTCCACCAACATTGCCTTTCTTTTTTCTTCGATATATACCAGCCATCAGAGTATGCAAGCATCGACACATTCCAGTTTCCACAGCTTGAGTTAAACACAATTCCAGTCAAGCTGCAAACGATTCGAGACCGATGTCAACAATTGCCTGAGTCCAAGTGGCTTGTCCGTGATGTGTGGCCAGCGCTAGAGTTTCTGTTCCACACCATGGTGTCACAACAAATACGGCCAACAGACACTGTTGCTGAGAAATATTGTGCTGCCTTACGCAGTTTGGACCGATACCTGCGCACTACGTTGTCTGAAAAATCGACTGCTCACGCTGCCAGAAGTCGACAAGTCGCTGAGTCCCACCACGTGATTTACGAAGAGCTGGATCGTTTGCTTGACATGGTGCATGTGAGTAAGAGCCACCCAATCCGGAGCTGGAAGCGCAGCGAAGCGAGCATTGATCAGCGGATTCTAAAGGATGCGAATTGTGTAAAAGCAAGCGCGATACCAGGAGCTGTGTCGCTGAAAATGTTCGGTTTATCAAGGACAGAACTTTGTGATGGCAGAACTGGTGACGAGCCTCAAGCTGTGCCAACGTGGTTCTTGCCTTTGCGAAAACTTCAATTCTCCTCTTCCAGCGAAATTGGACAAGGCGCGTTTGGAAAAGTGTATAAAGGTGTTTGGCTGGATACTCCGGTTGTGGTGAAGTTCATGGGGTACGAAGGCGACAGGGACACGATTTCCAACGAGCTCTTCCTTCACGAAGTACGAGTGTGGCATCGACTGAAGAAGCACCCGCACATTGTGGAGTTGTATGGTGCCTGCCACGTCGACAAGCGTTATTTTGTGTGTGAATACGCTTCGAATGGGGATTTGCGAGACTATTTGAAGCGAGCTGGAAACGACCATTTGGTTTGGGATAAACTCTACGAGGTCGCGCTCGGACTTGCGTACATGCATGGGTTGAGCGTCGTGCACAACGATCTCAAGTGCGACAACGTGCTCGTGGGTATGGATGGGAAGGCGAAGCTCATTGACTTTGGGCTGAGCGCGATCGTCGGCGACTCTGAAATCATGGTGGATCCAAAGCTCATGGGAGCTATTCATTGGAAATCACCCGAGTATCTGGCTGGTGGGCGACCGTCGTTTGCCTCCGACGTGTATTCGTTTGCAATGTGCATCCTAGAAACAGTCACGGGCGACATTCCGTGGGGGAGCAACGCGATTGGTGGTGTCGTCAAATATCGTGTGCAAAGAGGAAACATTCCACCGCGACCTGGAACGATGAACGACAAGCAGTGGAACCTGATTGCGTTGATGACAAAGCAGAATCCGTCCGAACGAGTGAGGATGACGTTTGTCGTGGACAAGCTGTTCGAGATCTCAGAAGCGGAAAAGAGTCGCGCTGCTGCAGGTCCAGGTGTCCCGTGAGTCCAATCATCTCTTTGCTTTCCTTGCCGAGTACCAGTGCGACCACGTCTACAGATCAAAATCTTCCGTTTTAGATATTGCATGATTCTGCATACTCGTTTTTCTCATCTGGCAAGTACAGTGTATGGATGCATGACGAAAAGAAAAAGCGCATTGAAAAACGAATAAATCCTTTATGTGTGTGTGTGTATTTGTTTCCTTGGTCCGTCAACTCGACGTCAGATGCTTTGAATGAAGAAAAAGTGTATCCTTTTCTGGTTTTCATGTACGGCGCGTCTGATATACATGATCAGACATATCATACTCATCTAAAACGACTGCTGCTACTGCATTTGAACTCCACAACACTGCATGTGCGAAACGAAAAACTCCTGTGGAGCGCGAGGCTAAGCAATAACCCAGCTCGCACACTCTCGATGGCACTGACTCAATGAAGCATGGTTTTCAAATTGACAAACATGACGCTCGCAGATGGTACGCTCCATTATTCAATGTCTGTAGATGCAATCACGCACAAACGCGCCGCACTTCACGCTGTCCTCGGAAAGCCTCATAGTGGCACTGCGGCTCAACAACAACAAAATAGCAACACACGAGCACACACACTTGATCCAGCAGCAGGCGTCAATCAATCAACAGCCATGTGCAAAAGGCAGTGCAACACATACTATATAAGAAAAGGCAGCTCGCCTGCATCACGCCTCGTCCCACGAGATCACCTGCCTTTCTCTTCTGCTGTTCACTCTTCTTGCTTGTCCCTGGAATGCAAAGCACTCCACATTGTCCACAACCATGCGCACACAAGGCGCACACACGACTGAAGGCATCACGTCGCAGTGTCAGCAACGCGCATTCCCTCGACGCTGGCGGTTGTGTGTGCATTTACTCATCCATCCATCCGCGCACACGCAGCGCGCAAGACGCGCAATCGCATCATCCATTGGTCTGCGACGTGTGTGGCCATTTGAAAATGGTGAGTGCGCGCCAAGCTGCCAACACTCGCGCTGGCATGTCGTCCGAAGGCACCAGATGAGTGGACGTGCGTCACTCCGTGTCATTCCTTCTCACTCTTTCGAAAGAACGTTGCACAACCCGGACGCATTTTCGCAAATGGAGCGCTCAGCAACACACAAGACGTCGTCGATGAAGATGATGACGACGTCTTCTTTTCTCCCATGACGACAGCAGCATCCGAGAGCGAAGGAGGGAGTGAGTACGAGCACCACTATGATCAGCAGCAGCGAAGCGTCCATGTTCCCTATTGCTGTGCGATTGAAGAGGCGCTGTTTCCATAATGCGCAATTGGTGGTGTCCGCCGCAGGCTGTCGGCGTCGTCTTGAGCTGATGGTGCGTTTGGTGAGTGCGATACTCCAAGAGGTACTCCAAGAGGTACGTCGTGCGCTGTTCACTCTTTATGTTACCTCACTTGTTGCGGTGCTACAACGCGTAAATGGCTCTAATCATCAGTGCGATGAGGATGCCGCGGAAGTCGCGACGGTGGTGCAGAAGACCGTTGAGGGGAGTGTGATGTGCTGTGATGTGCTGCGACAGCGATGTGACGACGAGGAAAGGAGAGGACGCAGCAGCTGAAGAGGAAGAAATGGAGCACGAGGACAAGAAGGAAGAGAACGATCAAGATGTGGCGGCAAATAACGAAGACGATGCGGACAGCAAACAAGACGAAGAATAGAAAGACGAAGCAGACAACGCTCGCAGTGTCAGTGGCAGCAAGCTCAATTCTCTGTTCTCCTCTGTCGCCGGATACACAGGCTGGGCATTTTTGTGAGCGACTTATCTGTAACATAGGAGTTGCGATAAGCACAGTGGGCATCCTTTTGTGCTGCGGCCAGTTGTTGTTGTAAAGACCTTGTCGTGGTAAGATTCACTCCGCACGTGGTCAAGTCGAGCTTGCGTGTTCGAGTTGCCAACGCGAACCAGAGAAGCAAGTTGGCAACGAATGGGTGGAGAGAGTGACACGCATAAAGTACGTATTCATTTTCGAAGGTGCTGCTGGAGTTGCATGACGTCAACAACTGCAACGTCTGTACCTAATGATTGTGCTCATCCACAACTCAATTCTCAAAATCAGGTCCAATTTGAACAATGAGCACATTTGACGGTTGTTAGAAACATAATATCCGCACTGACTCTGTCATAGAACACCTTGTTTTGACTTCTTTATTTATCTGACCTAACCTCTCTTCAACCTCTCCTTCCGCTCCGAATCTGCAGCACAACAAGGGTCAGCTCACCCTCAACGGCTAAGATCAAACACCATAATGTGCACTATAAAAAGGTCGAATAGTTTAGTATCGAGGCAAAATTCGCCATCATTGAGTGATCAAGCACTGAAAAAGAAACAGCCTACTCTTTACCTCACAAAGTGCGATCGATAAAGGGGCTCTCCGTTCAACGAAAGACCGCATCAACCCCTTTAAGCACCCAAAAGTGGCTGACACTCATGACGTCATTACTCTTTGATTTTGTGTGTGTGTGTTGATCTCAAAAGCCCCTTTTAAGCCTCTTCCATTGCAACTGTCGAGAGAGGGGACCAAAGCACGTTTTTTTCTATTTGATTGTGCCCACAAGACAAGCAACACAACAGCAAACATTTCTTGTCGAAACAGGCGAATATTGGAGCCCACCCACCCCACGCGCGCACCGGCATCTCCGACATCCAGGGGCGTATTACAAGCAAGTGAACATGCAGAGCAACGCGTTCAGTGGCCTCGCGCTCCCCCGCGACGACGACGGCAGGCAGCCGCAGCACTTCCACCCGGCGTTTCCTGTCGGCAGCGACCCGATGCGCACAGTGCAAGTCAACAACTTGCCGCAACAACAGCATGAGCAACATTACGCGTACGCCATGCGGTTCCCGCAACATCCGCACCCGTTCCCGCCACACCAGCAACATCTTCCGCAGCATTACGCGTATCTCCCGCAGACACCGGTGTATAGTGGTCGTGAGAATGGTGGATATGGGAGTAATGAGTCGGACGAAGACGAGCGCGGCGGCTACGAGCACAGGGGTCAGAGTCCCGGCGCGTGGAGCAGTCAGACGGACAGTTCGGGCTTCTCGTCGCCTCCGAGCGACGGCGGCAACGAGTGGGATCTGCTCTCGGACATGCTCATGAACGACGCTCTCACCGGTGTGCGTGCAGGCTCAAGCGGTATGATGGCAGCAGCTGCAGGCGGCTATCAAGCGCAGCATGCGCTCTCCAAGATTCAGCATGTGATGCAGATGTCAGCGCCTGTGCCTCAGCAGTATCATTGCGGCGGTGTGCAGCAGCTCCCGCTGGCTGACACGGCGCCAGTGGCTATCCCAGCAGCTACAGCAAGAAGAGCTCGTGGACAATCGCCTAGTGCGGTCTATAATGCGTCTCAGGTCGCGCCATCGAGTCCTCCAGAGCAGGTCGTTCCGTCATACACGCCAAGAAGGACGACGGAGCCAAGGAGGACGACGAGGAGGTGGAGTAGAAGGAGGAAGCCGCCGACGAAAAGGACGAATTGTAGAGAGTTTAGCACTCGTCCATTTTTTATTGAGCTGAGCGAGAAAGAAGTGTAGTTATCGTGGTAAAATTTCTGGCACGAAAACGAAAAGAAAAAAGTGAAATATGTATGAGGTGGTCTGTGAATTTGTTGCATCGTGGCGCATGCGCTTTCAGCAATTTGTTGAGGGAATGCGCGAACGACGAGCGTATTCTGCCGTGTCCATTATTACTCAGTGAGCGCGTGTTTTCACATGCAAACGCCGCATGCACGATGCACAAAAGATGATACACCGAGCGTCGGTCTTGTTTGTGTCGCGCAGAACGCGAGTCAGCACCCCAAACGACTTGTCTGGAACAACTGCACATGCGTGCGTGCGATCCGACGCGTACCTCAAACGCTGACCATTCACTCGAAATGTCCCTTGATGCAATCGCGCACAGATCTTGCTCGAAAAGAGTGAGCATTGCACAACCGTAGCCATGGCGAAGCCAGGCACACCACACACGCACCCCTGCTGCTGCTGTTTCTTTCGTCTGAGTTGTGTCGAGACCGCACCATGCGGCTGACAAGACGCGCATCGCATTACGCACGACATTTCGATTCGATTTGTTCGTTGTGTGGTCTGCGTTGTGCCACTCAAACTGCTTGAAGTTCACATCGCAAACAAAAACAAGCAGTCGCCCCTGGGGTTCTATTGTGCAAACGAGAGGTTTTCCCATTTTGACAGTCAGCATATCATGAGTTCGATTCTTGTGATATACCATAAACTGAATTGTTGTGCAAAATTGTTCTTGAGAATGTATCTGACATTTGATACAACCTACAAAATAGAGTGATGGTAACCTGAGGTACTGGGTTGAGGGGGCGCTCTGATCGAGTCCCCACAGTAGCTGCTTGCACCATTTGACAAAAAGGGCCAGTTTGGATTGTGTTGTGACGAGAGTTACAGCACTCCCAACTGGCTCCCTCTTTGACAGCAAGTTGACAAGTCGCCAAAGTGCTGTTTGCCAAACACCACTTCCGCACTCAAGCATCGAAACCAGCAAAGTTTGCACACTGCTTGCTGCAAACACTGTTTGCTGGTTCCGGTGCTTGAGTTGCGACAGTCACACACACTGCAATACATGTTTGGTTCTATCTCTTTTGTTCGACATGAGAGACCGTGAAGAGCGAAAGCTCTGGAGACATCGTTTGGTAGTCTGATTACTTCGGTCAAGTCGGTTCGAAACTACTCTATTTGGCGGACGGAGTGGATCCCAAGGTGCTGCATTCCGCAGACGAAGTCAGCAAACCAGCAGCAAAATCAATCTGTGGTGTTATTCCATTGGCGGAACACGCTCGTGAAATTATGTGAGAATCTGAACCTGGACCAAGTCGGCTCCAATGTGGTGCGTTCGTCCGACAGAATAGGCTCCAAGTTGCTGGTTTTCGGTCTTTTCGATCGAGGACAGAGTTGCCTTGGATCTGCCTCACTCGGTGATGGAATACTCGGTTCGCTCGCGAGAGGGACTCCCGAGTGTAGTGACGACAAAGACGAGAGCAACGATGCATTGTCGGTATGACGGTTCCGGTTGCTGGCGCTGCAAGAAGATGCCGACACGTACTTGGAGCCACCGATGGACGCGGAAACGCTTGCAAAGTGGAAGACTGGGACGCAGAGTGATGAGCTGGAGGCGGTGAAGGCAGAAGTACTGGTGCATTATCCTTCGGTTGTAGAGAAATTCACGGATCTTGTGCCATCGGCGATCGATGCCGAGATGTTCTAGATGCACTACATCTACAAAGCGTCGCTGCTCGCTGCGCAAGAACAGAGTGGTGCAGATTTGCTTTTCTTCGTGGGAAGGTGCCGCTGTCACCCTGACGTTATCGCGGTTGGAAAGAGTCGGGACACTGCAAGATGGGAGTGCAAAATCGTAAGCTTCAAGTTCTTCGGGGAAAGTATCCATCGTCGTGTGCTACGCCTGCTACAGCGTACGCGTTGGACGTCGCCATTGGACATCGATCACCTACGCCGCCCGAGCTTCTCATCGTCAATCAGACGGTCACAGGTGATGCTAGAGCCATCATTCCAGCGAGCATTGTGGACGTGTGTTTTTCCGTGTTGGGAAGCAGGTCTCAAAATGCGATCGTGTGGTCGCCAGAATTGGCGCCATCTGGACCATGCAGGAGTCCTCGAGCACGTGCTGCGGCGACCCTTCGACCACGATAACACCGCTGTTATCCTCAACGACAGGCTGCGCGCGCCTGACCGTGAGCAGGTACAAGTTCTGTTCGATCTCGACACCGGACCCAGGAAACGAATCACTCTGGGCAACAGCACTGCTACTTGGGTCTTCACATCCGCAGCACCATTTCGATTTCCATGGTTGTTTTCGTTTGAACTACTTTCGCCAACGAAGTGGTTCATTTTCACGCCTCGCACAGTGACAGACGATTTCTGCCAGTTTCATCCCATCGGCGCTCTCGGTGACCGCGAGGTGCCGACCCTCGTGATGAACTCGTAGATGAGGCTCGCGGTGGTTAGGATCGCACGTTGAGGGTGTGCTTGATGTGCTGCTGAGCGTTGTATTCATAATCGCTCGTTGGGTGTTGTTGTCTCATATCGCCACGTCCGCGAACCGCGAGATCCTCAGTGCGATTTCGACGTCGAGCTGGTTTGCAGCGCCTGCACCGTAGCTCTCTCCTCGTCGAGCAATCAAGGTCGCGACACGTTGCGTCTGCCAGTTTCGCGACGGGAGTGTGCACTTTGGAGTTTGAGACGCAGTTCGCGAGGGTCCCAGGTCTGTCGTGGTCTCCAGTTTGTCCATTTCGTTCTCGCCGTGCTGCGTTGCTGGAAGCGAGAGCGATCGTCGATCGCGGTGTGGTCCAAAGTCATCGTCAGCATCGCTTCTTTTTAGCTGCCAGCTTCGCACCCTTTTTCTGTCTGCTTGCAAACACATGGGCAGTGGCTTTGTCGTGCCCAAGCGCGCTCGTCGTTTTATTGAGACGTATTGAGCAAGCTCAGAACGTACCGTCAGTCACGTCCTTCACGATGTCAACCTGTTTGATCAAGTCCGTCGGCACAAGCTTCACTCATTGGCCACAACATCGAATGCACCTGCAGAGTCCAACAGCGTGATGGCAAATTTGTGAACGTATGGGACAACGCAAAAGACACATCGCGATCGATGTCATGAAAGCCTCAGGTGTATCAGCTCACGTTGAATGGGGAGTGCAGCTGCATTGTAACACCAGCTCACACGATGATCTGCTTGCGCCTGAGATCCTCGCGAATGACGCACCGTACTTGAGGACTAGTGACGTGGACGTATTCTGCCATTCTGCCTCGGTGATCACTGCCGGTCCACGACACCGCACCACGACGCATCAAAAGCTGCAGCAGTCAAGTGGGGGCGGTGTGGACAATTCCATCGGACTCAGTCAAGTCGTCGTATCCTCTGTCATGGGGACAGCCAGCGTTGCGCATTCAAAGCTCCTCCGACCGCGAGTAGGAGCTCGCATTTGAGTGTCTCGCGAAGGATCCAATGACGCGTCCGTCATCCCTCCAAGTGACGCATCCGTGCGGAAAAGGGAAGGTGTGGTTGTGAGTGCGAATGCTGGGAGGTGATGGAAAAAGGATGGAATGGAAATGCTTTTTCTGTGTGTGAGAGAAACTTGATCACTTGTGTAAAATTACGCTGGTGATTGATCAGAATGGGTGTGAATGCAACTGGTAATAGAAAGAGATGCCTCAGAAAACCCATGCTGTAATCTTGCATGGTCGCTAAGTGCAGGGATCAGCAACCTTGGATGATGTGGTACGTACTTTACTTCAACTATTTATGCACGCTCGATTGGCAGAAAAATGCATCTTCGTCCAATCGGAATGCTAGTTTTTACAACACTCCTCTATTGGTAGAAAAATAATGGGATTTACTGCAACACCTTCTGTACCCACACACAATCCACTGTCGATATCGACAGCCAGTTCCACTTGCCAGCATCCTCCTCTGCATTCACTATTCGCTTCAGCTGATAGAAGCACAAAGCAACGATGCTTCGTGTTCTTCAATGAACACGACAATGTCCAGTGATTGGCATGAGCATGTGGGGGACGGTGGCGCCATCGGTTCAGCACATTAGTTAAAAAATCTTTCTGCAGAAAATGCGCGTCTCGTTCTGCCTTGTTGTTCGAAATGATATCGCCAAACACTGGAACAGCCAATAGCAGCTGCTCTGTGGGGATTTTTTCTTTTGTGACAAGAGAGTGGGACTTTGGGAGCAGAAAAGACACAAGTTGGAGAGAGTCGACCTCATTTCCCAATTTCCTTCTTCAATTGAGCTCGCATTCCCCTTCATTCGTTTTCTTCAGCGCAACCACAAGAGACGAAAGCATGGGAAACACCTGCACCACGACGCCGGAGCGCGTTCAAGACGTCTCCAGAGCGCTGGTAGATGCGGTGAGCTGTGGGGACGTGGAAGGTATTCAACTACTTCTGGCTGACAGCACGACTAACGTGGATGGCAAGGTCGACGGACGGACGGCACTTTCGCATGCTGTCGAACACGGGAATGCAAAGATTGTGCGGGTTTTGGTTGATCGAGGAGCTGTTGTGACCGAGAAGGACAAGAATGGAAGAAGTCCTTTGTCGTACGCGGCTAAAGCAGGCAAGACAGAGATTGTGCGGCTTTTGGTCGATCGAGGAGCTGACGTGACCGAGAAGGACAAGAATGGAAGAAGTCCTTTGTCGTACGCGGCTAAAGCAGGCAAGACAGAGACTGTGCGGCTTTTGGTTGATCTTGGAACTGACGTGACCGAGAAGGACTGGTTTGAAAGAAGTCTTTTGTGGTATGCGGCTGAAGCAGGCAAGACAGAGATTGTTCAGCTTTTGATTGATCGAGGAGCTGACGAAATCGAGAAGTACCTGTTGAGACGAAATCCTTTATCTTTTGCGGTTAAAGAAGGCAAGACAGAGATTGTGCAGCTTTTGGTCAATCTTGGAGCTGACGTGACCGAGAAGGACGAGTATGGAAGAAGTCCATTGTGGTATGCGGCTGAAGAAGGCAAGACAGAGATTGTGCAGTTTTTGATTGATCTAGGAGCTGACGCGTCCGAGAAGGACGCGAATGGAAGGAATCTTTTGTCGTATGCGGCCGAGTCGGGTTACTCTGACGTCATTGTGATCTTGAAAAAAGGTGGATCGGCTGTAGACGACCAGGACCCAAACGGAAGAACCGCATTGTCGTACGCCTCCCAACAAGGATACAATGTAGTAGTCTCATTTCTGCTGAAAGCTGGCGCATCACCGAACGGAACGATCGTTTGGAATGAATCGCAATTCCCGAGTTGGCGAGACGTCCTCTCACTCTGGCTGGGTCGTTGCAGGACATACGAACATCGTCCCAAACGCTAATTGATGCGAGCCAACGCATGAATGTTCGAGCGCCCGATGGCGATACAAGCCGCTGAATATCGATATCGCGATGGTATTCGCACCTGGTGTCCATATACTCATCGAGAAAATTGTCGCCGTGCGTAAATCCATTTGCTCCCGATCAACTGCCAGAAACTCCATTGCTGTTCGGGTCCTTGTAACCATGCATACCGTGGCACAAATACCATGATTGCAGTTGGACTACACTGGTTGATGCCACCAGATAACAAGACCATCTACTCCCAGTTGGAAGCAGCAGGGTGTGCGGGAAGTGTCGAATCAGAAGCGCTGGCAACGTGATTCCCACGTGTTTCCCGTTTTTTGCCGACGCTGTTTTTCGGTGCCAAGAGCAAAAGCGAACCGCCTTCTTGCCATCCAGAGAAACAAACCCAAAGCATATTACTTCCCTCTTGCCATTCATCATCGCAATCAGTGGTTTTCATGAAGAGTTGGATCATTTTGCGGCGCTATTACAATTGAGCCTGCAAGAGAGTGATTGGAAGGATCAGTGGTTTACCGACGAAACAAATACAATGCAGTCTATCTATGAAAAGCTGGTGGATGACGGAGCCTTTGTCGACGGTCTCGACAACATTTATGACAAGAACCGTGCAGCTGTCCTGCTGGTGAATACGCTGCGAAAGCAACAAGGTACTACTCAAAAAGCAGTAGACGCCATTTAAGATGTCAAAATCGATGCCTTCAGTGTTTGCATGGAAGAGCCATCTGTCCCAATTTGTTTGATATCTCGGGATGATGTGGGTTTAACCGGGTGGGAAATCGAAGCTGCAATGAGCTATGAAATCACGACGACAACAATGCAAGTTGGTTGAAGAACCACGGTGATCGTGGCTGCCACATCACAAACGATTGGACAAAACGAGTGGGGTTCAGGAAGTTTCAGATCGCTGGGTACCCACTAACCCCCCAAAACTTGCCGAAAGCTCTTCGGAGCTTGCCATATTGAGTCGAAGCCTTTCTTCGTGTACGAGTATGGGAAGCGACTACTGGATGTGCTGATAGAAAAGCAGCAATCCCCTTGGAAATATCTGTATGATGCGGCGCTTGGTGTTCAATTGCTCCATCAACGCAGCATTGTCCATGGTGATCTGCGATGCTCAAACATCGTTGTCGGTTTGGATGGTGTTGCAAAAGTTGGTGGGCTGGAATATCGCATGGATCATTATTACTTCTGGTTCGATACAGAACAAGCGGGTTGGGCTTCCCCTGAACTACTTTCCGGTCAAGTCAAGTCTCTTTCGTCCGACATCTACGCGTTTGGAATGTGCATTTTGGAAGCGATTACTCTCAAGAGACCTTGGTTTCCGCTGGAATTATATGGATATTATCGAAATGTCAGACGTAGAAAACTCCCAGATCGCCCTGAAAGCTTTAGTGATGACCAGTGGGACTTGGTCACAAAGATGTGTGCATACAAGTCTGCCGATCGCATATCGATCGGGTATGTTGTGCTTCAGTTCAAGAAATTTGTTGAGACGAGAAATTATCTCGTCCTGGTCGCCCATGATACACACATTGAGGTACGTGACATATCACACTGTGAACAGCAACTGAGTTATTTTCCACCAACATTGCCTTTCTTTTTTCTTCGATATATACCAGCCATCAGAGTATGCAAGCATCGACACATTCCAGTTTCCACAGCTTGAGTTAAACACAATTCCAGTCAAGCTGCAAACGATTCGAGACCGATGTCAACAATTGCCTGAGTCCAAGTGGCTTGTCCGTGATGTGTGGCCAGCGCTAGAGTTTCTGTTCCACACCATGGTGTCACAACAAATACGGCCAACAGACACTGTTGCTGAGAAATATTGTGCTGCCTTACGCAGTTTGGACCGATACCTGCGCACTACGTTGTCTGAAAAATCGACTGCTCACGCTGCCAGAAGTCGACAAGTCGCTGAGTCCCACCACGTGATTTACGAAGAGCTGGATCGTTTGCTTGACATGGTGCATGTGAGTAAGAGCCACCCAATCCGGAGCTGGAAGCGCAGCGAAGCGAGCATTGATCAGCGGATTCTAAAGGATGCGAATTGTGTAAAAGCAAGCGCGATACCAGGAGCTGTGTCGCTGAAAATGTTCGGTTTATCAAGGACAGAACTTTGTGATGGCAGAACTGGTGACGAGCCTCAAGCTGTGCCAACGTGGTTCTTGCCTTTGCGAAAACTTCAATTCTCCTCTTCCAGCGAAATTGGACAAGGCGCGTTTGGAAAAGTGTATAAAGGTGTTTGGCTGGATACTCCGGTTGTGGTGAAGTTCATGGGGTACGAAGGCGACAGGGACACGATTTCCAACGAGCTCTTCCTTCACGAAGTACGAGTGTGGCATCGACTGAAGAAGCACCCGCACATTGTGGAGTTGTATGGTGCCTGCCACGTCGACAAGCGTTATTTTGTGTGTGAATACGCTTCGAATGGGGATTTGCGAGACTATTTGAAGCGAGCTGGAAACGACCATTTGGTTTGGGATAAACTCTACGAGGTCGCGCTCGGACTTGCGTACATGCATGGGTTGAGCGTCGTGCACAACGATCTCAAGTGCGACAACGTGCTCGTGGGTATGGATGGGAAGGCGAAGCTCATTGACTTTGGGCTGAGCGCGATCGTCGGCGACTCTGAAATCATGGTGGATCCAAAGCTCATGGGAGCTATTCATTGGAAATCACCCGAGTATCTGGCTGGTGGGCGACCGTCGTTTGCCTCCGACGTGTATTCGTTTGCAATGTGCATCCTAGAAACAGTCACGGGCGACATTCCGTGGGGGAGCAACGCGATTGGTGGTGTCGTCAAATATCGTGTGCAAAGAGGAAACATTCCACCGCGACCTGGAACGATGAACGACAAGCAGTGGAACCTGATTGCGTTGATGACAAAGCAGAATCCGTCCGAACGAGTGAGGATGACGTTTGTCGTGGACAAGCTGTTCGAGATCTCAGAAGCGGAAAAGAGTCGCGCTGCTGCAGGTCCAGGTGTCCCGTGAGTCCAATCATCTCTTTGCTTTCCTTGCCGAGTACCAGTGCGACCACGTCTACAGATCAAAATCTTCCGTTTTAGATATTGCATGATTCTGCATACTCGTTTTTCTCATCTGGCAAGTACAGTGTATGGATGCATGACGAAAAGAAAAAGCGCATTGAAAAACGAATAAATCCTTTATGTGTGTGTGTGTATTTGTTTCCTTGGTCCGTCAACTCGACGTCAGATGCTTTGAATGAAGAAAAAGTGTATCCTTTTCTGGTTTTCATGTACGGCGCGTCTGATATACATGATCAGACATATCATACTCATCTAAAACGACTGCTGCTACTGCATTTGAACTCCACAACACTGCATGTGCGAAACGAAAAACTCCTGTGGAGCGCGAGGCTAAGCAATAACCCAGCTCGCACACTCTCGATGGCACTGACTCAATGAAGCATGGTTTTCAAATTGACAAACATGACGCTCGCAGATGGTACGCTCCATTATTCAATGTCTGTAGATGCAATCACGCACAAACGCGCCGCACTTCACGCTGTCCTCGGAAAGCCTCATAGTGGCACTGCGGCTCAACAACAACAAAATAGCAACACACGAGCACACACACTTGATCCAGCAGCAGGCGTCAATCAATCAACAGCCATGTGCAAAAGGCAGTGCAACACATACTATATAAGAAAAGGCAGCTCGCCTGCATCACGCCTCGTCCCACGAGATCACCTGCCTTTCTCTTCTGCTGTTCACTCTTCTTGCTTGTCCCTGGAATGCAAAGCACTCCACATTGTCCACAACCATGCGCACACAAGGCGCACACACGACTGAAGGCATCACGTCGCAGTGTCAGCAACGCGCATTCCCTCGACGCTGGCGGTTGTGTGTGCATTTACTCATCCATCCATCCGCGCACACGCAGCGCGCAAGACGCGCAATCGCATCATCCATTGGTCTGCGACGTGTGTGGCCATTTGAAAATGGTGAGTGCGCGCCAAGCTGCCAACACTCGCGCTGGCATGTCGTCCGAAGGCACCAGATGAGTGGACGTGCGTCACTCCGTGTCATTCCTTCTCACTCTTTCGAAAGAACGTTGCACAACCCGGACGCATTTTCGCAAATGGAGCGCTCAGCAACACACAAGACGTCGTCGATGAAGATGATGACGACGTCTTCTTTTCTCCCATGACGACAGCAGCATCCGAGAGCGAAGGAGGGAGTGAGTACGAGCACCACTATGATCAGCAGCAGCGAAGCGTCCATGTTCCCTATTGCTGTGCGATTGAAGAGGCGCTGTTTCCATAATGCGCAATTGGTGGTGTCCGCCGCAGGCTGTCGGCGTCGTCTTGAGCTGATGGTGCGTTTGGTGAGTGCGATACTCCAAGAGGTACTCCAAGAGGTACGTCGTGCGCTGTTCACTCTTTATGTTACCTCACTTGTTGCGGTGCTACAACGCGTAAATGGCTCTAATCATCAGTGCGATGAGGATGCCGCGGAAGTCGCGACGGTGGTGCAGAAGACCGTTGAGGGGAGTGTGATGTGCTGTGATGTGCTGCGACAGCGATGTGACGACGAGGAAAGGAGAGGACGCAGCAGCTGAAGAGGAAGAAATGGAGCACGAGGACAAGAAGGAAGAGAACGATCAAGATGTGGCGGCAAATAACGAAGACGATGCGGACAGCAAACAAGACGAAGAATAGAAAGACGAAGCAGACAACGCTCGCAGTGTCAGTGGCAGCAAGCTCAATTCTCTGTTCTCCTCTGTCGCCGGATACACAGGCTGGGCATTTTTGTGAGCGACTTATCTGTAACATAGGAGTTGCGATAAGCACAGTGGGCATCCTTTTGTGCTGCGGCCAGTTGTTGTTGTAAAGACCTTGTCGTGGTAAGATTCACTCCGCACGTGGTCAAGTCGAGCTTGCGTGTTCGAGTTGCCAACGCGAACCAGAGAAGCAAGTTGGCAACGAATGGGTGGAGAGAGTGACACGCATAAAGTACGTATTCATTTTCGAAGGTGCTGCTGGAGTTGCATGACGTCAACAACTGCAACGTCTGTACCTAATGATTGTGCTCATCCACAACTCAATTCTCAAAATCAGGTCCAATTTGAACAATGAGCACATTTGACGGTTGTTAGAAACATAATATCCGCACTGACTCTGTCATAGAACACCTTGTTTTGACTTCTTTATTTATCTGACCTAACCTCTCTTCAACCTCTCCTTCCGCTCCGAATCTGCAGCACAACAAGGGTCAGCTCACCCTCAACGGCTAAGATCAAACACCATAATGTGCACTATAAAAAGGTCGAATAGTTTAGTATCGAGGCAAAATTCGCCATCATTGAGTGATCAAGCACTGAAAAAGAAACAGCCTACTCTTTACCTCACAAAGTGCGATCGATAAAGGGGCTCTCCGTTCAACGAAAGACCGCATCAACCCCTTTAAGCACCCAAAAGTGGCTGACACTCATGACGTCATTACTCTTTGATTTTGTGTGTGTGTGTTGATCTCAAAAGCCCCTTTTAAGCCTCTTCCATTGCAACTGTCGAGAGAGGGGACCAAAGCACGTTTTTTTCTATTTGATTGTGCCCACAAGACAAGCAACACAACAGCAAACATTTCTTGTCGAAACAGGCGAATATTGGAGCCCACCCACCCCACGCGCGCACCGGCATCTCCGACATCCAGGGGCGTATTACAAGCAAGTGAACATGCAGAGCAACGCGTTCAGTGGCCTCGCGCTCCCCCGCGACGACGACGGCAGGCAGCCGCAGCACTTCCACCCGGCGTTTCCTGTCGGCAGCGACCCGATGCGCACAGTGCAAGTCAACAACTTGCCGCAACAACAGCATGAGCAACATTACGCGTACGCCATGCGGTTCCCGCAACATCCGCACCCGTTCCCGCCACACCAGCAACATCTTCCGCAGCATTACGCGTATCTCCCGCAGACACCGGTGTATAGTGGTCGTGAGAATGGTGGATATGGGAGTAATGAGTCGGACGAAGACGAGCGCGGCGGCTACGAGCACAGGGGTCAGAGTCCCGGCGCGTGGAGCAGTCAGACGGACAGTTCGGGCTTCTCGTCGCCTCCGAGCGACGGCGGCAACGAGTGGGATCTGCTCTCGGACATGCTCATGAACGACGCTCTCACCGGTGTGCGTGCAGGCTCAAGCGGTATGATGGCAGCAGCTGCAGGCGGCTATCAAGCGCAGCATGCGCTCTCCAAGATTCAGCATGTGATGCAGATGTCAGCGCCTGTGCCTCAGCAGTATCATTGCGGCGGTGTGCAGCAGCTCCCGCTGGCTGACACGGCGCCAGTGGCTATCCCAGCAGCTACAGCAAGAAGAGCTCGTGGACAATCGCCTAGTGCGGTCTATAATGCGTCTCAGGTCGCGCCATCGAGTCCTCCAGAGCAGGTCGTTCCGTCATACACGCCAAGAAGGACGACGGAGCCAAGGAGGACGACGAGGAGGTGGAGTAGAAGGAGGAAGCCGCCGACGAAAAGGACGAATTGTAGAGAGTTTAGCACTCGTCCATTTTTTATTGAGCTGAGCGAGAAAGAAGTGTAGTTATCGTGGTAAAATTTCTGGCACGAAAACGAAAAGAAAAAAGTGAAATATGTATGAGGTGGTCTGTGAATTTGTTGCATCGTGGCGCATGCGCTTTCAGCAATTTGTTGAGGGAATGCGCGAACGACGAGCGTATTCTGCCGTGTCCATTATTACTCAGTGAGCGCGTGTTTTCACATGCAAACGCCGCATGCACGATGCACAAAAGATGATACACCGAGCGTCGGTCTTGTTTGTGTCGCGCAGAACGCGAGTCAGCACCCCAAACGACTTGTCTGGAACAACTGCACATGCGTGCGTGCGATCCGACGCGTACCTCAAACGCTGACCATTCACTCGAAATGTCCCTTGATGCAATCGCGCACAGATCTTGCTCGAAAAGAGTGAGCATTGCACAACCGTAGCCATGGCGAAGCCAGGCACACCACACACGCACCCCTGCTGCTGCTGTTTCTTTCGTCTGAGTTGTGTCGAGACCGCACCATGCGGCTGACAAGACGCGCATCGCATTACGCACGACATTTCGATTCGATTTGTTCGTTGTGTGGTCTGCGTTGTGCCACTCAAACTGCTTGAAGTTCACATCGCAAACAAAAACAAGCAGTCGCCCCTGGGGTTCTATTGTGCAAACGAGAGGTTTTCCCATTTTGACAGTCAGCATATCATGAGTTCGATTCTTGTGATATACCATAAACTGAATTGTTGTGCAAAATTGTTCTTGAGAATGTATCTGACATTTGATACAACCTACAAAATAGAGTGATGGTAACCTGAGGTACTGGGTTGAGGGGGCGCTCTGATCGAGTCCCCACAGTAGCTGCTTGCACCATTTGACAAAAAGGGCCAGTTTGGATTGTGTTGTGACGAGAGTTACAGCACTCCCAACTGGCTCCCTCTTTGACAGCAAGTTGACAAGTCGCCAAAGTGCTGTTTGCCAAACACCACTTCCGCACTCAAGCATCGAAACCAGCAAAGTTTGCACACTGCTTGCTGCAAACACTGTTTGCTGGTTCCGGTGCTTGAGTTGCGACAGTCACACACACTGCAATACATGTTTGGTTCTATCTCTTTTGTTCGACATGAGAGACCGTGAAGAGCGAAAGCTCTGGAGACATCGTTTGGTAGTCTGATTACTTCGGTCAAGTCGGTTCGAAACTACTCTATTTGGCGGACGGAGTGGATCCCAAGGTGCTGCATTCCGCAGACGAAGTCAGCAAACCAGCAGCAAAATCAATCTGTGGTGTTATTCCATTGGCGGAACACGCTCGTGAAATTATGTGAGAATCTGAACCTGGACCAAGTCGGCTCCAATGTGGTGCGTTCGTCCGACAGAATAGGCTCCAAGTTGCTGGTTTTCGGTCTTTTCGATCGAGGACAGAGTTGCCTTGGATCTGCCTCACTCGGTGATGGAATACTCGGTTCGCTCGCGAGAGGGACTCCCGAGTGTAGTGACGACAAAGACGAGAGCAACGATGCATTGTCGGTATGACGGTTCCGGTTGCTGGCGCTGCAAGAAGATGCCGACACGTACTTGGAGCCACCGATGGACGCGGAAACGCTTGCAAAGTGGAAGACTGGGACGCAGAGTGATGAGCTGGAGGCGGTGAAGGCAGAAGTACTGGTGCATTATCCTTCGGTTGTAGAGAAATTCACGGATCTTGTGCCATCGGCGATCGATGCCGAGATGTTCTAGATGCACTACATCTACAAAGCGTCGCTGCTCGCTGCGCAAGAACAGAGTGGTGCAGATTTGCTTTTCTTCGTGGGAAGGTGCCGCTGTCACCCTGACGTTATCGCGGTTGGAAAGAGTCGGGACACTGCAAGATGGGAGTGCAAAATCGTAAGCTTCAAGTTCTTCGGGGAAAGTATCCATCGTCGTGTGCTACGCCTGCTACAGCGTACGCGTTGGACGTCACCATTGGACATCGATCACCTACGCCGCCCGAGCTTCTCATCGTCAATCAGACGGTCACAGGTGATGCTAGTGCCGTCATTCCAGCGAGCATTGTGGATGTGTGTTTTTCCGTGTTGGGAAACAGGTCTCAAAATGCGATCGTGTGGTCACCAGCATTGGCGCCATCTGGACCATGCAGGAGTCCTCGAGCACGTGCTGCGGCGACCCTTCGACCACGATAACACCGCTGTTATCCTCAACGACCGACTACGCGCGCCTGACCGTGAGCAGGTACAAGTTCTGTTCGATCACGACGCCGGACCCAGGAAACGAATCACTCTGGGCAACAGCACTGCTACTTGGGTCTTCACATCCGCAGCACCATTTCGATTTCCATGGTTGTTTTCGTTTGAACTACTTTCGCCAACGAAGTGGTTCATTTTCACGCCTCGCACAGTGACAGACGATTTCTGCCAGTTTCATCCCATCGGCGCTCTCGGTGACCGCGAGGTGCCGACCCTCGTGATGAACTCGTAGATGAGGCTCGCGGTGGTTAGGATCGCACGTTGAGGGTGTGCTTGATGTGCTGCTGAGCGTTGTATTCATAATCGCTCGTTGGGTGTTGTTGTCTCATATCGCCACGTCCGCGAACCGCGAGATCCTCAGTGCGATTTCGACGTCGAGCTGGTTTGCAGCGCCTGCACCGTAGCTCTCTCCTCGTCGAGCAATCAAGGTCGCGACACGTTGCGTCTGCCAGTTTCGCGACGGGAGTGTGCACTTTGGAGTTTGAGACGCAGTTCGCGAGGGTCCCAGGTCTGTCGTGGTCTCCAGTTTGTCCATTTCGTTCTCGCCGTGCTGCGTTGCTGGAAGCGAGAGCGATCGTCGATCGCGGTGTGGTCCAAAGTCATCGTCAGCATCGCTTCTTTTTAGCTGCCAGCTTCGCACCCTTTTTCTGTCTGCTTGCAAACACATGGGCAGTGGCTTTGTCGTGCCCAAGCGCGCTCGTCGTTTTATTGAGACGTATTGAGCAAGCTCAGAACGTACCGTCAGTCACGTCCTTCACGATGTCAACCTGTTTGATCAAGTCCGTCGGCACAAGCTTCACTCATTGGCCACAACATCGAATGCACCTGCAGAGTCCAACAGCGTGATGGCAAATTTGTGAACGTATGGGACAACGCAAAAGACACATCGCGATCGATGTCATGAAAGCCTCAGGTGTATCAGCTCACGTTGAATGGGGAGTGCAGCTGCATTGTAACACCAGCTCACACGATGATCTGCTTGCGCCTGAGATCCTCGCGAATGACGCACCGTACTTGAGGACTAGTGACGTGGACGTATTCTGCCATTCTGCCTCGGTGATCACTGCCGGTCCACGACACCGCACCACGACGCATCAAAAGCTGCAGCAGTCAAGTGGGGGCGGTGTGGACAATTCCATCGGACTCAGTCAAGTCGTCGTATCCTCTGTCATGGGGACAGCCAGCGTTGCGCATTCAAAGCTCCTCCGACCGCGAGTAGGAGCTCGCATTTGAGTGTCTCGCGAAGGATCCAATGACGCGTCCGTCATCCCTCCAAGTGACGCATCCGTGCGGAAAAGGGAAGGTGTGGTTGTGAGTGCGAATGCTGGGAGGTGATGGAAAAAGGATGGAATGGAAATGCTTTTTCTGTGTGTGAGAGAAACTTGATCACTTGTGTAAAATTACGCTGGTGATTGATCAGAATGGGTGTGAATGCAACTGGTAATAGAAAGAGATGCCTCAGAAAACCCATGCTGTAATCTTGCATGGTCGCTAAGTGCAGGGATCAGCAACCTTGGATGATGTGGTACGTACTTTACTTCAACCATTTATGCACGCTCGATTGGCAGAAAAATGCATCTTCGTCCAATCGGAATGCTAGATTTTACAACACTCCTCTATTGGTAGAAAAACAATGGGATTTACTGCAACACCTTCTGTACCCACACACAATCCACTGTCGATATCGACAGCCAGCTCCACTTGCCAGCATCCTCCTCTGCATTCACTATTCGCTTCAGCTGATAGAAGCACAAAGCGACGATGCTTCGTGTTCTTCAATGAACACGACAATGTCCAGTGATTGGCTTGAGCATGTGGGGGACGGCGGCGCCATCGCTTCGGCACATTAGTTAAAAAATCTTTCTACAGAAAATGCGCATCTCTTTCTGCCTTGTTGTTCGAAATGATATCGCCAAACACTGGAACAGCGAATAGCAGCTGCTCTGTGGTGATTTTTTCTTTTGTGACAAGAGAGTGGGACTTTGGGAGCAGAAAAGACACAAGTTGGAGAGAGTCGACCTCATTTCCCAATTTCCTTCTTCAATTGAGCTCGCATTCCCCTTCATTCGTTTTCTTCAGCGCAACCACAAGAGACGAAAGCATGGGAAACACCTGCACCACGACGCCGGAGCGCGTTCAAGACGTCTCCAGAGCGCTGGTAGATGCGGTGAGCTGTGGGGACGTGGAAGGTATTCAACTACTTCTGGCTGACAGCACGACTAACGTGGATGGCAAGGTCGACGGACGGACGGCACTTTCGCATGCTGTCGAACACGGGAATGCAAAGATTGTGCGGGTTTTGGTTGATCGAGGAGCTGTTGTGACCGAGAAGGACAAGAATGGAAGAAGTCCTTTGTCGTACGCGGCTAAAGCAGGCAAGACAGAGATTGTGCAGCTTTTGGTTGATCGAGGAGCCGATGTGACCGAGAAGGACGAGGATGGAAGAAGTCCTTTGTCGTACGCGGCTAAAGCAGGCAAGACAGAGACTGTGCGGCTTTTGGTTGATCTTGGAGCTGACGTGAGCGAGAAGGACGAGTTTGGAACAAGTCCTTTGTCGTATGCGGCTGAAGCAGGCAAGACAGAGATTGTGCGTGTTTTGGTTGATCGAGGAGCTGACGTGACCGAGAAGGACAAGAATGGAACAAGTCCTTTGTGGTATGCGGCTGAAGCAGGCAAGACAGAGATTGTGCAGCTTTTGATCGATCTTGGAGCTGACGTGACCGAGAAGGACAAGAACGGAAGAAGTCCTTTGTGGTATGCGGCTGAAGCAGGCAAGACAAGATTGTGCGTGTTTGTCGATCGAGGGAGCTGACGTGACCGAGAAGGACGAGGATGGAACAAGTTTTTGGGTAGGCGGCTAAAGCAGGCAGACAGAGATTGTGCGGTGTTTTGGTTGATCGAGGAAGCTGACGTGACCGGAGAGGGCCAAGGATGGAAGAAGTCCTTTGTGGTATGCGGCTAAGCAGGCAAGACAGAGAGTGCAGCTTTGGTCGATTTTGGAGCTGATGTGACTGAGAAGGACGACAAGAAACGGGCCTTTGTGGTTGCTGCTGTATAAGGCAAGGACAGAGATGTGTGTGTTTGGGTCGATCTTGGAGCTGACAGTGACAGGAAGGACAAGAATGGAACAAGTCCTTTGTGGTATTGGGCGGCTGAAGCGGAAGACAGAGATTGTGCAGCTTTTGATCATCGTGGAGCATGACGTGACCGAGAAGGACCAGAACGGAAGAACCGCGTTGTCGTTCGCCGCGCAACAAGGAACAGGGAAATATTCAGTTTGCCTGAAAGATGGCGCATCACCGGAACGGGAACGATCTTTGGAATGAATCGCAGTCCGAGTGCGAGGACGTATCTCACTCTGGTGGTGTGTAGGGACATATGAACATCGTCAACAACTCTGATTGAGGCAGGCGCAGAAGTGGGACGTTCGGCTCCGATGGCGAGGAACCCCCCCCCCCCCGCTGATACGATAATCGCGATGGGATTACGCACATGAGTGTCCATATTGATCATCGAGAAATGTCGTAGTGGCGTAAATCCATTTGCCACCCGATCAACTGCAAGAACTCCATTGCTTCGTGGTACCTTGGAAACCATGCATGAATTGTGCACAAAGACACATGAGTTTGCAGTTGTGACTACACGGGTGATGCAACGGCTACAAGACGTCTGCTCCCAGTTGGAGCAGCAGGGTGTGGCTGGAGTCGAATCAGAAGCGCTGGCAACGTTGATCCCCATCGTGTTCCGTTTTTGCCGACTGCTGTTTCGATGCAAAGAGCAAAAGCGACTTCTGTCTCGACTTGTTTCCAGTCTTGCCATCTCAAGCGCTATCAGTGATTTTCATGAAGAGTTGGATCATTTTGCGGCGCTACTACAATTGAGCCTGCAAGAGAGTGATTGGAAGGATCAGTGGCTTACCGACGAAACAAATACGATGCAGTCTATCTATGACAGGTATGATGTGGACGGAGCCCGTGCGGACGGCCGACAACAACATGACAAGAACCGTGCAGCTGGTCCTGTGGTGAATACGCTGCGAAAAAACAACGAGGTACTAATCAAAGAAAGCAGTAGACGCCATCTGAAGAATGTCAAAAATCATTCCTTCGAGTGTGTGGCATGGAAGAATCCATCTGTTCCAGAGGGTTTATATCTCGGAGGATGTGGAGTTTTAACGAGTGGACTCGACACTGAAGGTGACGAATGGAACTCCGACGACGAAGGCAAGTGGTGAAGACCAAGGTGATCGGTCGCACATCAAAATGGATGGACAAAAACAGTTCAGAAAGTTGCAGATCGCTGGTACTCACTGAGTCACCCGAACGTGCGAAAGCTCTTCGGAGCTTGCCATATTGAGTCGAAGCCTTTCTTCGTGTACGAGTATGGGAAGCGACTACTGGATGTGCTGATAGAAAAGCAGCAATCCCCTTGGAAATATCTGTATGATGCGGCGCTTGGTGTTCAATTGCTCCATCAACGCAGCATTGTCCATGGTGATCTGCGATGCTCAAACATCGTTGTCGGTTTGGATGGTGTTGCAAAAGTTGGTGGGCTGGAATATCGCATGGATCATTATTACTTCTGGTTCGATACAGAACAAGCGGGTTGGGCTTCCCCTGAACTACTTTCCGGTCAAGTCAAGTCTCTTTCGTCCGACATCTACGCGTTTGGAATGTGCATTTTGGAAGCGATTACTCTCAAGAGACCTTGGTTTCCGCTGGAATTATATGGATATTATCGAAATGTCAGACGTAGAAAACTCCCAGATCGCCCTGAAAGCTTTAGTGATGACCAGTGGGACTTGGTCACAAAGATGTGTGCATACAAGTCTGCCGATCGCATATCGATCGGGTATGTTGTGCTTCAGTTCAAGAAATTTGTTGAGACGAGAAATTATCTCGTCCTGGTCGCCCATGATACACACATTGAGGTACGTGACATATCACACTGTGAACAGCAACTGAGTTATTTTCCACCAACATTGCCTTTCTTTTTTCTTCGATATATACCAGCCATCAGAGTATGCAAGCATCGACACATTCCAGTTTCCACAGCTTGAGTTAAACACAATTCCAGTCAAGCTGCAAACGATTCGAGACCGATGTCAACAATTGCCTGAGTCCAAGTGGCTTGTCCGTGATGTGTGGCCAGCGCTAGAGTTTCTGTTCCACACCATGGTGTCACAACAAATACGGCCAACAGACACTGTTGCTGAGAAATATTGTGCTGCCTTACGCAGTTTGGACCGATACCTGCGCACTACGTTGTCTGAAAAATCGACTGCTCACGCTGCCAGAAGTCGACAAGTCGCTGAGTCCCACCACGTGATTTACGAAGAGCTGGATCGTTTGCTTGACATGGTGCATGTGAGTAAGAGCCACCCAATCCGGAGCTGGAAGCGCAGCGAAGCGAGCATCGATCAGCGGATTCTAAAGGATGCGAATTGTGTAAAAGCAAGCGCGATACCGGGAGCTGTGTCGCTGAAAATGTTCGGTTTATCAAGGACAGAACTTTGTGATGGCAGAACTGGTGACGAGCCTCAAGCTGTGCCAACGTGGTTCTTGCCTTTGCGAAAACTTCAATTCTCCTCTTCCAGCGAAATTGGACAAGGCGCGTTTGGAAAAGTGTATAAAGGTGTTTGGCTGGATACTCCGGTTGTGGTGAAGTTCATGGGGTACGAAGGCGACAGGGACACGATTTCCAACGAGCTCTTCCTTCACGAAGTACGAGTGTGGCATCGACTGAAGAAGCACCCGCACATTGTGGAGTTGTATGGTGCCTGCCACGTCGACAAGCGTTATTTTGTGTGTGAATACGCTTCGAATGGGGATTTGCGAGACTATTTGAAGCGAGCTGGAAACGACCATTTGGTTTGGGATAAACTCTACGAGGTCGCGCTCGGACTTGCGTACATGCATGGGTTGAGCGTCGTGCACAACGATCTCAAGTGCGACAACGTGCTCGTGGGTATGGATGGGAAGGCGAAGCTCATTGACTTTGGGCTGAGCGCGATCGTCGGCGACTCTGAAATCATGGTGGATCCAAAGCTCATGGGAGCTATTCATTGGAAATCACCCGAGTATCTGGCTGGTGGGCGACCGTCGTTTGCCTCCGACGTGTATTCGTTTGCAATGTGCATCCTAGAAACAGTCACGGGCGACATTCCGTGGGGGAGCAACGCGATTGGTGGTGTCGTCAAATATCGTGTGCAAAGAGGAAACATTCCACCGCGACCTGGAACGATGAACGACAAGCAGTGGAACCTGATTGCGTTGATGACAAAGCAGAATCCGTCCGAACGAGTGAGGATGACGTTTGTCGTGGACAAGCTGTTCGAGATCTCAGAAGCGGAAAAGAGTCGCGCTGCTGCAGGTCCAGGTGTCCCGTGAGTCCAATCATCTCTTTGCTTTCCTTGCCGAGTACCAGTGCGACCACGTCTACAGATCAAAATCTTCCGTTTTAGATATTGCATGATTCTGCATACTCGTTTTTCTCATCTGGCAAGTACAGTGTATGGATGCATGACGAAAAGAAAAAGCGCATTGAAAAACGAATAAATCCTTTATGTGTGTGTGTGTATTTGTTTCCTTGGTCCGTCAACTCGACGTCAGATGCTTTGAATGAAGAAAAAGTGTATCCTTTTCTGGTTTTCATGTACGGCGCGTCTGATATACATGATCAGACATATCATACTCATCTAAAACGACTGCTGCTACTGCATTTGAACTCCACAACACTGCATGTGCGAAACGAAAAACTCCTGTGGAGCGCGAGGCTAAGCAATAACCCAGCTCGCACACTCTCGATGGCACTGACTCAATGAAGCATGGTTTTCAAATTGACAAACATGACGCTCGCAGATGGTACGCTCCATTATTCAATGTCTGTAGATGCAATCACGCACAAACGCGCCGCACTTCACGCTGTCCTCGGAAAGCCTCATAGTGGCACTGCGGCTCAACAACAACAAAATAGCAACACACGAGCACACACACTTGATCCAGCAGCAGGCGTCAATCAATCAACAGCCATGTGCAAAAGGCAGTGCAACACATACTATATAAGAAAAGGCAGCTCGCCTGCATCACGCCTCGTCCCACGAGATCACCTGCCTTTCTCTTCTGCTGTTCACTCTTCTTGCTTGTCCCTGGAATGCAAAGCACTCCACATTGTCCACAACCATGCGCACACAAGGCGCACACACGACTGAAGGCATCACGTCGCAGTGTCAGCAACGCGCATTCCCTCGACGCTGGCGGTTGTGTGTGCATTTACTCATCCATCCATCCGCGCACACGCAGCGCGCAAGACGCGCAATCGCATCATCCATTGGTCTGCGACGTGTGTGGCCATTTGAAAATGGTGAGTGCGCGCCAAGCTGCCAACACTCGCGCTGGCATGTCGTCCGAAGGCACCAGATGAGTGGACGTGCGTCACTCCGTGTCATTCCTTCTCACTCTTTCGAAAGAACGTTGCACAACCCGGACGCATTTTCGCAAATGGAGCGCTCAGCAACACACAAGACGTCGTCGATGAAGATGATGACGACGTCTTCTTTTCTCCCATGACGACAGCAGCATCCGAGAGCGAAGGAGGGAGTGAGTACGAGCACCACTATGATCAGCAGCAGCGAAGCGTCCATGTTCCCTATTGCTGTGCGATTGAAGAGGCGCTGTTTCCATAATGCGCAATTGGTGGTGTCCGCCGCAGGCTGTCGGCGTCGTCTTGAGCTGATGGTGCGTTTGGTGAGTGCGATACTCCAAGAGGTACTCCAAGAGGTACGTCGTGCGCTGTTCACTCTTTATGTTACCTCACTTGTTGTGGTGCTACAACGCGTAAATGGCTCTAATCATCAGTGCGATGAGGATGCCGCAGAAGTCGCGACGGTGGTGCAGAAGACCGTTGAGGGGAGTGTGATGTGCTGTGATGTGCTGCGACAGCGATGTGACGACGAGGAAAGGAGAGGACGCAGCAGCTGAAGAGGAAGAAATGGAGCACGAGGACAAGAAGGAAGAGAACGATCAAGATGTGGCGGCAAATAACGAAGACGATGCGGACAGCAAACAAGACGAAGAATAGAAAGACGAAGCAGACAACGCTCGCAGTGTCAGTGGCAGCAAGCTCAATTCTCTGTTCTCCTCTGTCGCCGGATACACAGGCTGGGCATTTTTGTGAGCGACTTATCTGTAACATAGGAGTTGCGATAAGCACAGTGGGCATCCTTTTGTGCTGCGGCCAGTTGTTGTTGTAAAGACCTTGTCGTGGTAAGATTCACTCCGCACGTGGTCAAGTCGAGCTTGCGTGTTCGAGTTGCCAACGCGAACCAGAGAAGCAAGTTGGCAACGAATGGGTGGAGAGAGTGACACGCATAAAGTACGTATTCATTTTCGAAGGTGCTGCTGGAGTTGCATGACGTCAACAACTGCAACGTCTGTACCTAATGATTGTGCTCATCCACAACTCAATTCTCAAAATCAGGTCCAATTTGAACAATGAGCACATTTGACGGTTGTTAGAAACATAATATCCGCACTGACTCTGTCATAGAACACCTTGTTTTGACTTCTTTATTTATCTGACCTAACCTCTCTTCAACCTCTCCTTCCGCTCCGAATCTGCAGCACAACAAGGGTCAGCTCACCCTCAACGGCTAAGATCAAACACCATAATGTGCACTATAAAAAGGTCGAATAGTTTAGTATCGAGGCAAAATTCGCCATCATTGAGTGATCAAGCACTGAAAAAGAAACAGCCTGCTCTTTACCTCACAAAGTGCGATCGATAAAGGGGCTCTCCGTTCAACGAAAGACCGCATCAACCCCTTTAAGCACCCAAAAGTGGCTGACACTCATGACGTCATTACTCTTTGATTTTGTGTGTGTGTGTTGATCTCAAAAGCCCCTTTTAAGCCTCTTCCATTGCAACTGTCGAGAGAGGGGACCAAAGCACGTTTTTTCTATTTGATTGTGCCCACAAGACAAGCAACACAACAGCAAACATTTCTTGTCGAAACAGGCGAATATTGGAGCCCACCCACCCCACGCGCGCACCGGCATCTCCGACATCCAGGGGCGTATTACAAGCAAGTGAACATGCAGAGCAACGCGTTCAGTGGCCTCGCGCTCCCCCGCGACGACGACGGCAGGCAGCCGCAGCACTTCCACCCGGCGTTTCCTGTCGGCAGCGACCCGATGCGCACAGTGCAAGTCAACAACTTGCCGCAACAACAGCATGAGCAACATTACGCGTACGCCATGCGGTTCCCGCAACATCCGCACCCGTTCCCGCCACACCAGCAACATCTTCCGCAGCATTACGCGTATCTCCCGCAGACGCCGGTGTATAGTGGTCGTGAGAATGGTGGATATGGGAGTAATGAGTCGGACGAAGACGAGCGCGGCGGCTACGAGCACAGGGGTCAGAGTCCCGGCGCGTGGAGCAGTCAGACGGACAGTTCGGGCTTCTCGTCGCCTCCGAGCGACGGCGGCAACGAGTGGGATCTGCTCTCGGACATGCTCATGAACGACGCTCTCACCGGTGTGCGTGCAGGCTCAAGCGGTATGATGGCAGCAGCTGCAGGCGGCTATCAAGCGCAGCATGCGCTCTCCAAGATTCAGCATGTGATGCAGATGCCAGCGCCTGTGCCTCAGCAGTATCATTACGGCGGCGTGCAGCAGCTCCCGCTGGCTGACACGGCGCCAGTGGCTATCCCAGCAGCTACAGCAAGAAGAGCTCGTGGACAATCGCCTAGTGCGGTCTATAATGCATCTCAAGTCGCGCCATCGAGTCCTCCAGAGCAGGTCGTTCCGCCATACACGTCGGTATCTTCGGCGTCCTCGTTGCAAGCGTCGAATAGCAACATCTCGCCGAGTCAATGCGTCCGAGCAGCACTCGCTTCGACTTCGACCAGCACCAGTACCAACAAGAAAGCTGCTCCTAATACCCAAACAGCAGCCTCAGGTGCCGGAAATGCGGTGAAAGCCGAGCCCATTTCCCTCGAAGAACAGAAGAAACTGCGGCGTCGCACGCAAATCGCGAGCAGCGTCCAACGACATCGCGAAAAGAAAAAGGTGTGAGCTCTGTTGTGTATATAAGCTTTGCCTATTTGTACCTGTGGCTGATGCAACTACATGCTGGTTATATGAACTTTAGAACCTGATGTCGACGTTGAAGGACGATCTGGCGGCGCTCACGCGGCAGCTCGAGAGTATGCGGTCGCAGCGCAAGTCGATGCACGCGCAGGTCGACGAGGGCATGATCGAGTGGGAGGAGCGCGCGATCACGCAGCGCCGCAAGCGCCGGCAGTGCGAGGACGTGAATGCGCGGCTGAAGAAAGCTCTGTTCCAGCAGACGAGCTTTCTCTTTGGCATGCGCGCGATGATGAACGACTTGCCGGCACCCCGAGAATTCGAGTTCCACGACTGGATCCACTCGTACACGGTGCTCTCGGCGCGTGATCCAACCTACCGCCGCAAGGAATACGTATCCTTTTTCTCGGAGAGCAAGATGGATCTGGCGGCCAAGATCCTGCTGCGTGACACGGATCGGTTCATGGCGCATCTGGACTGGAGCCGCCCCTACTACGCAAATGTGCGGGTGCTGCATGACGGCTCACGCGCGTTCCTGGACGAAGACCAGGTCGTCGTGCGTCATGAGTTGCGGAAGGATGAAGGCTCGGGGCTCATTGATGTGGGCAACGGCCAAGTGATGAAAAAGTACACGTCGATCTTCCTGTTTGAAGATCGTGAGGATCTGAGCTTCGACGCATTCCACGAGATCGCGTGGGAGTGCACCAAGCAAGTCGGTGTGTTCTGGCCTGGAGCTGGGTATTCATCCCGGATCCAAGACGTCGTCGCTGTAGATGGAGATGCGCGCGTGTATTTCAACGATCTGGCGGCTTCCATGGACGTGATCGATGATGTCCAGGACGGCACGACGGTCACGGTCGAGTCCCGCATGCTCTGCCGCGAACAGAAATGCTCCGATGCCGGGGAAAGCATCTTCGTGTGGGACTACGTCGACAAGGACGATCTGTACCCGTTGCCTGTGGGCGAAGCCGCACTACGCAACAAGACGATCACGCGGAAATCCTGCGGCGTCGCCCTCGTGCGGAAAGAGCCCAGTGGTCTCATGTCGATGCGCTCGACGTCGATCAAGATCTTCGACACGTCGATGTTGCCCGAAGCCTCGTCCAATGCTGATACCGAGACGATCGCGAGCATGAACCGAAGACTCGGGCTGCTGGCCACCGAAGCCGAACGAGGGCAGCAGAAATGTATCAAGTACGTCTACGACGCGATCAACTCGGCGTTCGTCGCTGCGGCCAATGCAGGATCCGATGCGAGTAGCTGAGAGAGTGGCTTGAAGAATCTCAGGAGTGTGTCACAGCGTTGCGTTTTTGACTTTTATTTCGTGAGTTTGGGAAAAACATATATGGATCAGCACGCAAGTGAGCCCACGAGATACGCATACAGGGAAACGTAGTGAGAGCGATTTTACAAACAAAATATAAGCGGAAATGCAAGCGCTTCATAGACAAAAGCAATTCTCCAGCCTCGTTTGCATCGCATTCTTGAGAAACCAATTTCAACACTGTTTAATTGTGCTCAACCCCTCTAATAGCGCCGCCTCTAAAGTGGAATTCAACACACGACTACACCAAATTCTGAACCCAATCAACTTCACCCAATATACCAAAATCAGTTTTGACAATACCTCAATTGAGAGCAACACTGAAATATGCATGTTGTCTATCTGGAGGAATTCAATCGACCGTAATCATCCGAGCGTCTCGGTTTGTGCTGTCTCCCGTCCCTCTTCAAGGCGATCGCCTCCAACTGAACCTCCACAGCGTTTTCTTTCCCCAAACGAAAGCAGAGCAAAATCGGCGGTCGAGTGCATGCTCCTTACTCGGCCAACATGGGGAGTCCGAGCGTGTGCGAGCAGTGCGGCAAGAAGTTCAAGGTGTTCGCGAAGCGCAAGAAGTGTCTGCACTGCATGATCGTGGTGTGCAAGTACTGCTACGCGCCGCATGTTGAGGCCAAGCACCCGAGCGCCGCTGTGCGCTTCCACACAGCCACGGCGCTCGCCGCCGGCCAGCGCCGCAGCCTCAACAGCTCGGGCGTCGCGCGCTCGAGCCTCTCGAGTCCCTACGACCCGATGGACGACGACATGGACGACGAGGAGAACGATGTGCACTTTTTGTCGCCTGTGAACAAGCGCAAGACCAAGCGCATGGACTACGACGACGACGCGGACCTGATGCTGCTCGACAACGTCGAAGACATCGAGATCGCGAGTGGCGACGATGACGACGACGACGAGGACGAGGAAGACGACGAAGAGGACGAAGAAGACGAGGACATGGACGGCGAGGAACCCGTGTATGTGGACGACGACAGCCTCGACAACACACCGCGCGCGTCCATGACCGAGTCCGACGCGCGCATGTCGCAGTACGCCGAGTTCCTGCAGCTCCAGGATGCTGTGGCGACGTGGACGCGCCGCGAGATCGCCGTCAAGAAGCAGCAGCGCATCGCCAAGCGCGACTCGTGCTACTCGATGACCGCCATCCCGAACGTGCGCTCCACGCGCGAGTACCAGGAGCGCGAGCTCTTTGTGGTCAGTTATTCTATTGGCGTGACGCTGCTCGTGTGGTTCGTGTACGCGTTCGGGTATTTCGCGTACGTGAATACGAGAAGTGCCATCGTGCGCTCATTGACGTATGTCGGATGAATACGAGAATGGTGAGGTCATAACCAGAAAACAAAGACCAACGAGAGCGAGAAGAGGAGAAGGAAGCGGATTGTACAGTAGGAAACACGTCTATTTGGTAAATGCGACAATGGAAATGGATGCATGGGGATTATCACGCACACACACACACGTGGTGACAAGACAAAAAGAGCGCATGGTGATCATATCGCTCGCTCCAATTTTCGCAGATGAGCATAATCGGCATTCGCAAGGACAATCCACCACAATGCAATAACAGGGATCTTCCAAACACGGATAATCGCATTTTCATAAGAGTTCGCATCGAACCTCTTGTTTCTCTATTTTAGTTCCAACTTAGTGTGGCCCACATTGTATCGGTCAACATCCACAAACACCCATTCCTTCTCTATTGGCTGTTAATCGTGAAAGGGGTAGGGCACGATTGCACTCTCAAGGAGTGTTGGTCTTTTGTGTGAGCTTCACAGTCCAAATTCAAATGACTGGTGCCTGGCGGCTGCGATTTTTCGTCCGAGCTGTTGCGTCGCTGCTCGTTCATTCCTCCCTTCGTTCCGTTTGTGGTAGAAGCGCCCCGACCAAATCGTCGCGATTCTTCCAGGATGAGCAAGTTGAACAGTGAACTCCTCGCCAAGGCTGTGGCCGACATCCTCGCGTTCTCTGCGGGTGAGACCATCCATGTGAACGGCCAAGATGTCAAGGGCAAGAAGCGTAACTTCGCCGAGACCATCGAGTTGCAGATCGCGCTCAAGAACTACGACCCACAGAAGGACAAGCGTTTCTCTGGTACGTTCCGTCTGCCAACCGTGCCGCGCCCAAACATGAAGATCTGCGTGCTCGGTAACGCCGTCCACTGTGAAATGGCCGAGAAGTCTGGCTACGAGTTTATGACCGTCGACGACTTGAAGAAGTTCAACAAGAACAAGAAGGTCATCAAGAAGTTCGCCAAGAAGTACGATGCGTTCCTCGCGTCCGACACCTTGATCAAGCAGATTCCACGTCTGTTAGGTCCAGGTCTCAACAAGGCCGGTAAGTTTCCAACCCTTGTGGGCTCGAACGAAGGTCTCGGCGAGAAGGCGGACCAGGTGCGCGCGACCATCAAGTTCCAGATGAAGAAGGTCATGTGCTTGAACGTCGCCATCGGCCACGTGGGTCTCAAGCCAGAGGAGATCATCGTGAACACGCAGTTGGCGGCCAACTTCTTGGCGTCGCTCTTGAAGAAGAACTGGCAAAACATCAAGGTGCTCTACCTCAAGAGTACCATGGGTCCACCACAACAGATCTTCTACTAGACGCAGCATTGTGTAGCGGCGACGTTAATTTCGTTTTACCATATCGTGCGCGTGTTGTGCATGCCGTCGATATGGGAGCTAACCTCCACTAGTTTTAAGAAATGAAGGGAATCAACAAATCACTTTTTGATACTAGCAGAAATGCAGGTTCCGCGCCGTGTTGTCTTTTTTTTCATTCGTTATTGCTCAGGAGAATTGAGAGAGCTGTTCAATGCGCATGCCTACTGCTCGAGTCATCAGAGGTGCCAACCTCTCTGTGTCAGTCGTTGTACTTGGTAGGCTTCCACGCGTGCGCAAAGATGGACCAAGTGTTTTTATCGCGCACATCGCCGCGTTTGCAACATCCAGCAATTAAGATGGATTAGCCGTCAGGGCTAGAGATCGTTGCTTGCGTCCACCAGGCATCTCAAGACGAAATCGACGTGCTTGGATGTTTTCTTCCAGGACGACGAGAAGCAGCACATCAAGCTGAACGCGCACGATTTCTTCTACATAAACGGCAGCACCATGAACTTTGTGATATTGTTCATCCAAGAAAAAGGAACAAAAAAACACGACAAATGAAATGAATCATGACTCCATACAAGCCAATCGTTGTGTGTGTGTATTCAATCTCCACCTCGTCATCGACTATATAATCGCGTATTCCTCCTCCTTTAAAAGTTGATTGGCTTGTCGTAGGCGGCGGCACAGGCTTCCTTAAACGCCTCACTGAGCGTTGGGTGCGCGTGGCACGTGCGCGCAATGTCCTCACTGGCGGCGCCGTACTCCATGCCGAGCACACCTTCCGAGATCATCTCGCCAGCGTTACTGGCGATAATGTGGACGCCCAGGATCTTGTCCGTGGCCTTGTCGGCGATCACCTTGACGAGACCGTCGGACTCACCCACGGCGCGCGCGCGAGAGTTGGCGAGCATTGGGAACTTGCCCACGTTGTACGCCACACCTTCCTCCTTCAGCTGCTCCTCGGTCTTGCCCACGGACGCGACCTCAGGGAACGTGTAGATCACACCTGGAATCGCGTTGTAGTTGACGTGGCCGTGCTTGCCCGCGATGTTCTCGACACAAGCGATACCTTCTTCTTCAGCCTTGTGCGCGAGCATTGGACCCGCGATCACATCACCGATAGCGAAGATGTTTGGGATCTGCGTGCGGAAGTGCTCGTCCACCTGGATGCGACCGAACTTGTCCGTCTGGATGCCCATGTTTTCGAGACCCAAACCACCCGTGAATGGACGACGACCCGTGGCCACGAGCACGGCGTCGCACTCAATCGTGGACGCCGCACCGCCAACCGCTGGTTCCGTGGTCAGAGTCACCTTGTCGCCGTCCACCTTCGAGGCAGTCACCTTCGTGCTGAACTCAAAGCTGAGGCCCTGCTTCTTGAGCAACTTGGTGAACTCCTTGCCCAATTCCAAGTCGAGACCGGGGCACACGCGGTCGAGGTACTCAACGACCGTGACCTTGGCGCCGAGACGCTTGTACACCGAGCCCAATTCGAGCCCAATGACGCCGGCACCGATGACCACGAGATGCTCTGGCACCTTCTTGAGCTCGAGCGCGCCCGTCGAGTCGACGATCTTACCCGCCGCGTTGTCAACTGGCACAGGAGGGAGCGGCGTGACTTCCGAACCGGTCGCGATCAAGATGTTCTTGGCCGAGACGGTCTGGTTGCCGCTGTCGTTGAGCGCAACCGAGACCTCGTTCTTCGCGACGATCTTGCCGTGGCCCTTGATGTACGTGACCTTGTTCTTCTTGAAGAGCTGCTCAATGCCGCCGGTGAGCGTCTTGACGGCTTTGTCCTTCGACTTCATGAGCTTGCCAAAGTCCATGCTCACGCCCGAGACTTCGATGCCATACTTGCTGAAATCGTGCTGCGCCGAGTGGTACAAGTGGGTCGAGTGAAGCAGCGCCTTCGACGGGATGCAGCCCACGTTCAGACACGTGCCGCCGAGCGTGCCGCGCGACTCGATACACGCCGTCTTGAGACCCAGCTGTGCAGCCTTGATCGCCGCGACGTAGCCACCCGGGCCGCCGCCGATCACCACGACGTCGTAGTCGCTCGATGGTGCGCTCGAGAACGCGCGCAGCGACGACGACGCGCGCACCGCCAACACGGAGCGGCGCGACACAGCGGCGTTCACTCCTCGAAGCATCTTGTTGGTTCTTTGTCTCGGATCTTCTTCCCTCGGACGAATGAGCGGAAATGAGGGGCTCGAGAGCCACGAAGCAGCATTTCGCACTTTATTCGATACTTACTGTAAAATTGATGTTCCAACCACCGATTGTGTGACGATGGTGGTTAGAAATCCTCGACTAAGTACGTATTCGGTGGCAGAAGTGCATTTTTGTAGGGTTGTGGCTTCGTCCAATCTGGAGGAATGAACCACAATGGTGGAGTGACAGAGGCGATGACGCAGGCGGCGCGTGCGTTTAGTACACGTGTTGAAGAACAACGCAGCGCGCTTGAACGCAGCGCTCTCCTCTTGTGTGCGTCGGTGTGTGTGTGAGAGAGAGTGTAGGTGTGAAGCGGTGGCTCTAGGATTGGATGAGCTGTGCTCTGCGTCTCACCGCCCGACTTGTCTTGAAAATGAGGAGTTTGCGTAGGTGAAAGGTCTGGTTTAACAACAGCAATCACTCCCATTTGGAGCGTCAACTTGGTTCTGCTGTGAGTGCGCGTTTGTGCCGTGGTCGCCCCGTGTATTGCGACTGCTATAGCTGAATGTCGTCGCGCGCTTTTTACAAGCACTTCGTCGCGCACAGTGGTCGTCGAGCACATCGACTGATGAGCTGTGCGGTTGATTTGATCCCTTTGAGCTTCATCGAGGCGAAGATGTAGATAGCATGTTTAATGGTCACTGATGTGTTCACTCGGTCATGCAGTGAGCGAGCGCCTGTGCCAATTATATCTCCCTGCTGCACTGATGCTGCTGCATTACTGCGCTTGTCTGGTCTGTGCACGACGGCCAACACGCAGAGCGCGCTCTTGAAAACTGGTCAGAACGGCTCGAGTGCAGCACTTGGCATGCGACTTCCTCTCGCGTGGGTGATGAAGATTCAGTCAGCTGTGAGAGCGTCTTCGTGCTTTTATCACTTTGCTGTGTGCGATGAACTGCTTTCAGACTTTGCAGCTAACGAACCAGCTTTCATGACCAGCAACTTCAATCGACTTCATTATGAGTTGTGCGGCTCTGCGAGATCTCAGCATTGCGGCGTGCAAGAAGGAACAGTAATGTCAGTGCACTGAGTGTGGACCAGTGGCATTTTATGCTTGCAAGGCGCAGATCAGATGGCCAAAATGGAAAGGTTGCGCAATGGAAATGGCACGCACAGCAGTCGACCAAGCGCATTTTTGGGTTTCATTTTGCATTACGGGGAGCTTGTGAACTCGCAAAAAGTGAAAATGCAGGTGTCTGGTCTTCTGATTGATTATCCATTACTCGCACCATCGAGAAAGGCGTCATTATGTAATGATCCATTTTTTCACCAATCAGCATCACGCTCACTGCATTCCCGAACTCTTTCTACATTTTCAACCAATCGTCCTCACCCAAACTGCATTCCTCCAACACCAATACCATTGGCTAAAAAGCATTAAACATCGAGATTGGCTGAAAATTTGCATATGAGTTGGAGTGTCTCTATGTTGACCTCGAACATAAACAAACTGAGGCTTGCGTTATATGAGACCCTCTTTAGCGAGAGAAGAAGAAGCGAGTGCTGCCGCTGCCTCCATGAGCGCCGGCGACTATGGCACGCGCGTGGACATGCAGGACCTCATTGACGCCAACGACATGGAAAACGACGTGCACAGCAAGTACCGCCACGCACACCCGCGCCGCTGCTGCGTGCGCTTCGGCAACACGTGGGTGATTTGCTCGCTCGCCAAGGACCGCGGCAAACCGTACGGTCTCTTCCCGCTCACATGGCACATCGGCCCCAACTGGCCCTGCATGCTCGTGACCTACTGCATCGCGCTCGCGCCGCTGCTGCTAATCCTCTTGTAAGTGCCACGGTATATAGGCGCTTCTCTCGCTGTACATTAATGCTTCACTGCTGTTGCTTGTGACTTTGTGACCATATGGCTATAGGAGAGATGATGTGTCGACGGGTCTGAAGATCGCGCTGCTCGTGTCGGTGGTGCTCACGACGTGTGCGTTCACGATGGTCGCGTGCAGCGATCCGGGCGTGATCTTCGAGTCCTATGAGCCGCCCGCGCTGCAGATCGGCGATACCGAGGCCGGTGCTGGTGTCATTTGCGGTACGGTTTTGCATTGTCGTTCGGATTTTGCTGTATTTGACGAGAATCTGATTGTATTTAACGTGAAGTGTGCGTCTCTGTAAATATATGTGTGTGTGTATGTGTTATGTAATAGCGCAATGCCAGATCCGACGGCCGCATACGGCGTCGCATTGCTCCGATTGCGGTGTCTGCGTCAACCAGGTAGTTTCCATATTTTCCATGCATTTTTGTGTCTTTATGCGTGTGCTCACAAAAGCTGGCTATCTCTATTTTGTGTATGTATATGCAGTTGGACCACCATTGTCCGTGGACGGGCAAGTGCATTGGGCAGAAGACCATCAAGTGGTTTTACGCGTTTTTGTGGTGCATCTCGGTGCACGTCGTGCTCATCGGCGTCACGGTCGCCGTCACGTACCTCTCCGAATAGAGCAAACGGCACAATAAATATATACGCACATACAAATATGCAAACACACCGACTTCTGCTCGATCCATTTATGTTCGCACAATGACAGCAGCCTGCACAGCATGCAACTTTTTGGATAAAGACTCTCCATCATGCTTCAAAACTCCTGATTCATAAACGCGAACCGAGCAGTTGGCCAATAAAGACCATACAAACCACCAGCTCCAACTTCAAAAGACCCATGCATATTCACAAAGCGAACCATATTCACACACAAATACCATTTTGATCTAGCGCACAGCGATATTAGCCAGCACTGTGCGTATAAATTCCTCAAGGTCCGCCGCGTTGCCTTAAGTCTCTTGTTCATATGCACACATGAACAGCAACCATGCATGCAAACACAAAGGCTCATATATACACGCAAACGCGCTTCACGTTTCCCTATGTGCTCTCAATATTCGCTTCTATCTCTCCCAATCAACAAATACAAAAGACAAACAAGACGCAAGAACGGTGAAAAGTTCATATAAAAAAGCACTTTGTTTGTTGCTCAAATGTCCAAAATGGGCAGACCAATCTCTTCGACAACCACTTTTTCCTTGTCGAATTACGGACGACCATGATCATGCTGAAGCATCTCCAATTTAACTGACAACGACCATGGCGAGCACAGCGGCGACGCATGCGCCGAGCAACTGGAACGAGGACACCGGCTTCACGGCAGCGCTGGTGGTGGTCGACGAACTGTTCGAGCTCGACTCCTTCGCGACCGAGCCCGAGGCGGTCTCCGAGCTGCTGCCGGCCGTCGACGACGACGCCGAGCCCGACGAGATCTCATCGGCGATACCCACACCCTCCTTGTTGCGCTTAGCGATCGAGTCGAGAATCTCCTTGGGGCAGATCGTCGTGCAGTCGAACCGCTTGGCGGCCGAGAGCTGCGCGTCGGCAGCGTCGTTCTGCGCAATGCACGAGCGGCACGTGTGGCAGATCTCGGCGGGCTTGGACGCGTCCGTATTCACTTCCTTGACGCAGTGGAGCTTCTCAGCACAGATGCGAAGCTCGAGACTCGACGGCACGTGACCGTACGAGTCGACGCACTGCTTGCCGCCACTGCAGTCGCCGAACTGCGGCACGGCATCGCCAAACTCGGGAGCCGTCGTGTTCTGGCACACGTCCACGTCGGCAGCCTTGCACTGGCAGAGCTTCTTGTCCTTGCCGTTCTGCTTGCCGACGTTCACGCACTCGAGCGGGTAGCCGTTCAACTCACCGCAGTCCGACGTCGTGCACTTGAGACTCGCGAACTGGAGCACGCACTTGTTCGGGTTGTACTCCGTGCCCAGGAACACCGTCGAGTTGGACGTCGACGACACCGTCGTGCCATCGCCCACCGACATCGTGAGGTTCGTCGTCTTGGTCGTCGCTGCGATGAACGCGTCCGTGACACCCACAGACGCAAGCGCCATCGCCATCACCAAGCGCACGAGCTGCATTTTGTCCAAGATTTTTGTGATTATGGAGAGTTGCCCTGTAAAAGTTTCTCGCTATATACGAACGATCGTATGGTACGGATCGCGGAGGCTTCTTCGGTTTATGGAGAAAACTGGATGGCGCCGCGAGCGTAGAAGTTCTAGACTGACATGCCACAGGAGAGGAGGAAACCACCCGCCAGCTGACCCGTCAGATCCCTTTACATATACGGAGAACTGCCTCTGCATAGCGTCAAGTTGTCAAACAGCGAATACCATATTATACCGGTGTCTTGATCTGGTTACTTGAAAAAACAAATTCAATCAATTCAATTGGTTTAGACAGGTATACCATAATTAAGAAGAAACTTACAGAGGAGGGTAAAGTGTCATGGGAATTGCAGGGAAACGCAGAAGCAGAGGCAGCTGATGGCGTCCCGTCTAGTCGCACGGTGTTGTCGGATCGAAGGGCGAATCAGGGGTAGGGGAGAAGGCTAACGGACCAGTATGAAGTGCTGACTACTTTTCATTTTGGCGTGGTCAGAAGCGAAACTTACCGTGCGAAGAAGCAATTTATGTTGAAATGCAGCTTTTTGGGAAGAAGGAGAAGAGTTCGTCGTTCGTAAATTACGAGCCGAAATTTTTGGTTCTGGGATACGTGCACGTGGGTTGTTGGTTCCGTGCTGGTCCCCACTGGCGTTGCCAGTGTTGAACTTTGTCTGTGTGGGAGGAGGTCATGTATTTTTTATATACTCGTTTTTATAGGCGGGCTGTGTTTTTTGGTTGGCGTGAGATCATTTGCCATCGTCCACTGCTGCGTACTGGATGTGTGTATCCTGGAATTCGCTGAGGATCTTCAAAAAGTGTTCCTACCCGCGTCATTTTGTCTCCCATCAAACGTTCAATTTCAAAAAGTACTTGCTAAAATGCACGATCACCTCGTGCATAATCAACCGCATATGAAGCTTGATATGGCTCCCTTTTGGTGTCATGAACGTCGCATGTCCATCAACAGAGCGAACCTGTGTGTCGCTGTCTAATTGGGGAAGAAAGAGCCTCCAAAAATTTCCAGCGGAGCGACAATGCATGTAAAAAATGAGTAAATAATTCGATGGGGTTCACTGGGTGCAAACGACATCCTCGTATGCGTGCGCGCATACTTTCTTTACACACGACGTGTGTGAAAAGAAGAGAAGCGCTGCGGTGCTTTTAGGCTCCTAATCCATTCGCTTTATGCAGTCAGAAGATGGCTTTGGAGCCGCTGAAAGACACCACTTGTGCAAATCAAATCGTCAGCGTCGCCTATCCGGAGTATGTAAAGAGCCTTCCCATTTTCGATGCACAATGAAGCCCTAAGAGAAAATATGAAAGATCTCTTTTATTAATCCACAAAAGAGCATGGAAAAAAGATCCACTGAAGGTTGTCAACCACTTGCAGAATCGACAGGGCGATGGATGATATTTTCTCATCTTCATGAGACTGTGATGGTTTCACACTCTTCATACATTTTTCACTTTGGCTGAAAAGATTCATTTTCTGGGCGAGAGAGATCCGATCTGTATTGAACCTATATATTATGATATCCTTTGTAAACTGATGAGAGTCAAATCATATTATAGATGCGAGAGTAGGGTTGTGAATTTCACAGTTAAATACTGCGACAAACGTATTTAACAGTAGAATGCAGTTTTTCACATCAATGTGTGAACAACTGTGAACAAATGTGACATACTGCAGAACGGTATGCAATATAAATTTCAGTAAACTTTCACGTACCGTTTTTTTTAGTTAATTTACCGACCACAGTTGGATATTAGTTTCTGATCACTTGGGGGAGACACTGACCCCTGCTGTGATAGACGAACATCAGCACCAGCATCTGCGTCGTGACAGAATGAGCAACAGTTCGCGCCATAACAGCCAACAGCAAGTAGTATTGAGCGCCACGACTATGGCAACGAATTGAACTACCGTTTGTACCATGCAAGCAGTCCGCAGCGACGCGGCTCACGGTCCCGCACAAGACGTTGACCTCGACGATAACGAGGTCGGATAGCCACCACTCTTCGCGCTGCTTCGTCGCGGTCCCGCACCCGCTCGCGTATCCGGCAACGAATTGCGAGAAGGAGATCCAGTAGCAGCTCTTTGCGAATTACTGCTTCGGCCGATTGCAAACTCGAAGCGCAGATGAACCACGTATTTACTGATATAGAGGACATTGTCGACATACCACTGAATACGTCGAGCAACCCCGCGACGATCTTGCGCGAATATGACTAGCATATAAAGAGTGAAGGACCCGGATGGATGTTGCTCCAGCAGAAAGTTCCCGTTGTAAAAGTCCGCGAGTATGTCGATGTGTAATTTGATGTCCCCGGTTCCAATACCACGTCGTGTCACTGGAATACCAAGAGTAAATCGAGCCGCCTGCGACTACTGCGATTTAGAACTATGCGTTCCGATAGTAGGCACTAGCTGCACAAGGTCTGGAATATTTTGGGCGCCAATCAAACTCATCGGTGACAAACACGTTTCTTCACTCGGAGCCTGTGAAGGATTTGCAATTGCACCGGAAGCTGAACGTGTTGGTCATCCCTGATGGTCGATTCCGCGAGCGCTACTACTGGGACTCGTTCTGGATAGTTGAGGGCTAGCTGGTGAGCAACGTGAAGAATACCGCGTGCTCGGTCGTGGACAATCTGCTCGAGTATGTCGCACAATTTACCTTTGTGTCAATTGGCGGCCGCACCTACTGCTTCACGCGCTCGCAGTCTCCTGTGCTTTCAGAAGTGGTGCGTCTGGTTGTGTTGGTGGACCAGGATAATGCCGTGTTATCGCCATCGTCCCCAACTTCCCAGTCGTCCCTGTAATCGTTCTTCGAACAGTCGGTCAAGGGAACCAAGATCACCACGACGATTACCACCACGGATTGAGCCATCGTTCGCACCACAAAACTCACCAAAGGCTCGCCTCGACCATCGCGATATATCAAGAATCCTTTCGCGCACATTTGCCACGTAGCCACAGCTGGATTTCGTGTTATATAGTAATGGCCAATCCACGGAAAACATGCTAGCGCACGAATAGAGTAAATGAATCGTGGGAGTCGAGAAGCATTCGTGTTTCAGTCGTGGGGGTGGGTCTTGAGGCATTTTGCAGCATGGTTGCTCCACTGAGTGCTGGGTATGTGCTTGCTTATTTAGTTCACTGTCTTGTCGTACTGTTCGGAGAGTCTCATACGTATTTTGAGACATGTGAACTTGAGTTTGCCATGGAGATTGCAAGTTTATGGTTTGGCGGTTGCGCGTTTGATACATGGCGAGCAATCGACCCCAAAGGTAAGTGTGGTGGGTGTATTCTTCAGTGTTTATTTTTTCTACCTCTTTGCCAATCGTTCAACAGCAAAACGGAGTAGAAACTCGCGGACGCGGACCCGACGGGGGCTCATTGCACGATGTGAACTAAATCAGCGCGTGCAAAGGTGTTAATTTGTGAACCGGATCTCACGAGGTTATACATGAAATGCATCGGGTGCACCACGTACGTCCGCAAATTTCTCCCGAACGGGAGCAACACAGCATTCTGCATATGTCTGCGCTGCCACGCGCACCTGAAGAATTAAAATTTTTAGAGTCCAAATCGATCGGCCATCATAACAGGACAGTTGATGATGTCAACGATGTCGTCTTCAACAAAACCACTGAGAGACTTGGTTTGGTCCAGGAAGTAGGCAATCGCCATTGTATCATTGCACAAAAACTGCCGTCGATCCCCCACCAATTCGAGAATCATCCGCTGGAGATTCAAATCATCTTGGGGAGCTGATTGTGTGAAGTCTGGATGCGAAAGCAGCCACTCAAACTGATGGTATACATTGTGACACAGGAATCATCTCGTTCAAAAGTCGCGAGGCAGGTGTTGTTCGGGTGCATGAGCTTCAAAGCGATTTCCGCTCTTGCCCAAAACGACTCGTTTCGCAACATCTCTTTGACCTGTTCGACTTTGCTGCTGCATTGCTGGTATCGATCTAGCAGTTCGTTATTTGAAAAAACCGCAGCAATGACGTCTTTGTTTGCAACGAGATTTTGATACACTTTTCGTTTGAATACCATCTCGTAGAAACTGGCAGTGATAGCCGACGGCGAGATTCTCCTTCTCTTTACATCTGTTTCTGGAGTTGCTTGAAGCGATCCCACATCGCGTGGTGGTCCTTCACAAAACGAGATACAATTTTCGCTTGTTGTAGGATGGTTGCGAAGTCTTCGAGCTCGAGCACGTCCTTCATAAGCAAACTCATGCCATGTGCAGCGCATCCGTTGCAAACTATTCCTTGGCGCTCATGCTGAAGGATCTTCCATGCACCCTTCATGTTGGCTGTGTTGTCGGTCACCACCGAAGTCACAGCGCCTTTTCCCACCACGCTCTCAATTTCATCGATGGCATTGCTGATACTGCGCGCAATAAACACAGAGGTATGTGCCGCATCGTGCGTGCTGATCGATTTCCAGAAGACAGGGCGGATATGTGGTTTGGTAATAACGAAGTTGATGATGCTTTCGTTATTTATATTTGACCAACCGTCAGTGACAATCGATAGGTGAGTTGCCTCTGTCGAAGCTTCAATAGCATGTGCTTTTTCGCGGTCATAAATGCTGTCGAGTAGTCGGCTAGCGAGCTGATGGCGACTTGGAAGGTCGTAGTCGAACATGGCGCGGAAGTTCGGGTCTTCAACACAGCGAAACGGAATCCCAGTTCCGTAAAAGCCCGTAGCAACTCGCAGATAGTTTTCCTCTTTAGTAGGCTTCTGCTGCCTAGACGGGCTATCCCGAGGGACAACTGCCGAGGAGGGAGTCCCAAACAATCTCTAGTTGAGCGACGAGCAGTTCCCTTTATCTGGTGTCCTCTTTTGTGGCGTGCGAAGCTTCTCCTTGATGGAATGCCTTTGCTTTCTCGCAAGATCCTTCCACTTGACTTTGGCATCATCTGAAAGCTCGTCGCATTGAAGCGCGTGCCGTAGCATGTTCCGGGACGGCTGGGCGTTGGCGAGAAGCGTGTTGCAGAACACGCATTTGACGTCAGGGTGGGCCTTGTTGTCTTCACGCGACCTTGCCACTACGACAGTGAAGAGCTCCCATATTTCGTGCGCTGGTCGCCCCATGATTAGGCGCTTTTAGAATGAGGTCTCGTTGTTCTCACTCAACAGCGACTCACAGAGGGGAAGTAATTCAGAGAAACCCTTTAACTTATCTCTATTGGTTAAAACACTGTCGAATTTAATAAATTCACTGGCTAAAATTGATTTTTTCATAAATGCCATAGAATTATATCCAATAGAACATCAACAAAAAACACGCCAGCTTCAGATTGATACCGTGATTAAAAGTGAAGATCTCTGTCACGTGTGCCTGACCTCGCACGCCAGGCACGTGCGCAGGACCGGCATGTGCCTAACGGCGCACGTGCCTAGCGTGCGGAGCGTCAAGGCATGTGTAACGTGTGCCTGACCTCGATTCCGAGGTCAGGCTCTCATATTCATGTAGTACATATGCATACAGTTTAGTGTAATAGTCAGATAAAAATACAGTTGCAGGTGGGACACCTGGATAGGAAGAAAAGTCGAATCAGTTGAAGAAAAGGATAGGCATGCATGCAAGGAGGCTTAGATGAGGTGCGAACGAACTAAGTCCTCCATTCAATTCACTTTCCAATTTGCCATCAAGTCGCCACCTCCTCCTCCGAGTCCACGCCAACGCTTTCCGACTTTCGACCAATCCAGTTCCGACTTTCCGACTTTCAGCCAATCAGCGTTCAAGAAGACCCCAAATCGTTACATCTGGTAGCACTTTGCGTCAGGGGGGAGTGTGACCGTTTCGAAGCGTTCAAGTCGCCGTCGTCGTCCAAGCCAGGCACCTCCGAGGTTGTTATTCGAGCCGCTTTCTGAACGGGTGTTGCTTTAGTGACATAAATCCCGGAATCATTGTCGGTGCGTTAACTCTTTGGTGTTCTGTGGCAGTAACTCCTGTAGTGTTGAGCCAGTCGTGCTTTTGTGCGTAATTCTGTGTTCTGGTCTACCTTGGTTTCTCTAATAGTGACACGGTGTCTCGGGTTCGCCCTAACTGTCTGTGTTCTTTAGGGTGTTATTCCGTGGTGTCATCGTCAGGCGTGCCTAGGTGAAGCCCTCATTAGAGGATCAAGACTGTGATTGTGAACTCCCAGAGTTGATATCCTCCCCAACTCGATGCCCAAGAAGCCGCGCGTCAAGCAGGTTCCGATTCAAGGCAGCTTTACGTACTTAGGCGTGCCAAAACCTGCAGAAGCTGATAAAGCGCGTCAAGACCTCGTAAACTGTCTGACGAAGGCTTTCCGGATCTGTGAAGTGCTAGAGAAGCACGTGGATAAGTGTCCAGACAAGCTGAAGAGAAAGCGCGCAAAGAAGGCTCTAATCCGGACCGCTCAAGGAATCGTCGACGCGTCCGACGGGATAAGCGAGTGCTTTCGCCGCGTGCTGCGTGATCCACCGGCATCGAGCACTGGTACTGGGAAGGCTAAGCTGCGTCCAGGTCAAGTTCCTCCGCCTAAGTTCGACTAAAAAATTAAAAATTAAATAAAAAAGAACAAAAAAATAAGAAATAAAAACAAAGAAATAAAAAAATAAAGAAATAGCTTCGTATTATACTGGTTATTAAGCTCCCTTAGTATATAGTCTCAACTCCCGTCCCCGCCTGTCAAGTCAAGTGATATCGGTTACATAAATTACCGAGTGTGAAGTCAAGAAAATTGCCAATATGAGCGAGCCAACGAATGCCCAGTTGTTGCAGAGTATGCTGGCAGTGCTAAACCAGCAAGCAGAGATGATCCGAGAGTTCCAGCAAGTGAAACGGGAGTCAGAGATTAAGTTAGAGGGATGTAAATTACCGGTTTATAGTGGAGCGTTACAAGAATCGTTCCAGTTGTATAAAGAGCAAGTCGGAGACTATTTAAAGGCGAGGAACATTGACAGACAGGATGCTAGTCTTCAACCACGCCTTTTGGCGATGTTGGGAGGAACCCTGCGGCAAGGAGCTGCCCAGTGGTTCATTGTGAAGAAGACAGAGATCGAGACGGTTGATCAATTCTTCCTGGAACTAGGAAACGAATTTGTTCCCGCCGATCTACAAGAGCGCTTGCGCGACCAGTTGGGTGAGCTATCCCAGGGTCAGTGCCGTGGCCTCGACGACTACGTCAGTCGTTTTAGGCATGTTATCACACAAGTTCAAGAGATGAGTGAGCTCGACAAGATCATGTACTTTGTGCGAGGATTAGCTCCAGCGATCCGAACGGAGGTGCGTTATCGCCGATGTTCCACGTTGTCGGAAGCCATCACTCTAGCGCTGGATTATGACCGTTCGCACCGTCGCTCTGCGGATGGAAATCGTTCCCATTCAGAACCGAGGTACAGGCGTTTCGATAATCGCCAATACCAACTGAATGGTGCAAGTCCAATGGAAGTGGACAATGTCCGAGTCCTGGGTCGTGAAGAGTGCTTGCGTCAGCGCCTTTGTTTCAATTGCAATCGACCTGGACATCGAGCGTCAGAGTGTCGTGCACCGCGCCAGCAGAGACAAGTGAGTACGCCACAGACGATGCGCAACTCAAGATATCAGCGTCCGACACAGCGAGCTCGTCGATCAAGTCCGATGGTTGAGCACAACCTGGCGACAATGGATGAAGTTGATTATCCCATTGTGTTTGACAATGTGGAGTTAAACGCAGTGGAAATTACACGTAAAAGCAACTTGTTTGTTGTGGACGGTCGCGTAGATGGTAATGACGTGCGCATTTTGATTGACAGCGGTGCCTCGACCAACCTGATCCAGCGTGGGTTGGTGAAGAAAGTGCTGAATACAGCAGTGATCGAAGCGCAAGGATTCGACGGCAGACGAACCAAGAAGCAAGTAAATGAGGTAGAAGCATCGTGCCAAGTACAAGACAAGAAGTTTGAGGCAATGCAGTTCACGGAGTGGGATCTACCCAACAGCCACGATGTCATCTTCGGTCAGCCATGGTTCGTCGAGCACAACCCGATCATTGATTGGAGAATGCAGACGATTCAATTGCCAAAAGACACATCGGTGTGTGAGCGCAGTGGCAGTGAAATCTGCTCTAAGCTCAAGAATGCAGAGTATGAAGAGTTGTTCGTCGTGAAGGTGTCTGCAGTTGACAATACTTCGCCTGCTGTCCCGCCAGAGTTGAAACCTGTCATCGATCGGTTCGCGGACTGCTTCCCAGAGAAATTGCCGGATGGCTTACCGCCAGAGCGTGCTGTGAACTTTGAGCTCCAGCCTAAGCCGGATGCAGTGCCAAGTTCGCGTCCGCCGTTTCGTCTGTCCAAGACAGAGCAAGACGCGTTGGAAGAGTTCGTTCGCGACAATGTGAAGAAGGGATGGATTGAAGTATCGAACTCCCCATGGATCTCCAATATCTTCGGGGTTCCAAAAAAGGATCCCGCGACGGGTACGGCTGTGAAGCGCGCTGAATGGCTGCGCAGTGGCAACACAAAGGTGCCGATACGTTGGGTCATCGACTATCGGTATGTCAACAGCCAGACGAAGATCCCCAAGATTCCTCTACCACATATTGAAGAACTCTTTGATCAGATGCTCGGTGCGACAGTATTCACGGTGATCGACCTCGCGCAAGGTTACCACCAGATGCGTGTAAAGCCTGACAGTCGTCCTTACACGGCTTTTAGGTCGCAAAAGGAAACGTACCAATGGTGTGTTGCTCCGATGGGATTGGCTGGAATGCCAGGAGTTTGGTCTCGCCTTATGCGAGTACTCTTTGGCAAATTCAAGTTTGTTGTCGTGTATCTCGACGATATCTGTATCTTCTCCCGCTCGATGAAAGACCACGCGCAACATCTGGCGATGGTCTGTGAAGTCCTCCGTCATGAGAAGTTGTACGCTCGCCTGTCCAAGTGCGAGTTTGGCAAGTCAAGTGTCCAGTTCCTGGGTCATACAGTCACGGCTGAAGGGATCCAAGTCGACGCAAACAAGACAACCGCGATCGAGAAGTATCCGACTCCGACGACGCAAAAGACGTTATTGAGTTTTCTGGGTCTTGCCGGATACTATCGTCGGTTTATTTGCGACTTTGCGCGGATTGCGTTGCCGTTGCATCGGCTGATTAAGAAGGATGCAAAGTGGACTTGGTCATCCGAACACGATCACGCCTTTCGTGCATTGAAGTTGGCTCTGCAACAGGCTCCGACGTTGCGTTTACCTGACTTTGACTGTCGGTTCACGGTAACAACGGATGCCTCGGGTTACTGCATGGGTGGTGTCTTGTCTCAAAAGATCGACGGGTTTGACACTCCCATTGCGTTCTATTCGAAGAAGTTTGGGCACTATGAGGAAAAATGGCCTGCTCATGAGAAGGAGCTGCTTGCAATCAAGATTGCGTTGTCCAAGTGGCGACACTACCTTCATGGTCGCCAGTTCGATGTGTTTACGGACAATTCGGCTTGTCGGTGGATGCTTCATCAACCGAAGGTGACTCCCAAGCTTGCGCGGATGCTGACATTCTTTTCCCAGTTTGATTTTGTCCTGCACCATGTGAAAGGCAGTACCAATGTGGTTGCTGATGCCTTGTCTCGACCAGGACTGGAAGAAGACAAGCCATCTGATGAATCCATCAAGGTTTCGACTCCCGAAGTGCACGCTTGCGATGATGCGTGTCATATTCGGTCACAGTCTATTTCCCGTCTTGTGGTATCTGCGGCATTTCTACGTCACTTGCCAGATTCAGATTGCTCCGTATTCCTCTCCGCTGTGGACTTTCGGGGGGAGAGACGCGCCGTGGCAGTACGGCAAGAGCAAGTCCACACCGTCGACACACAGTGGGCAAGTGTTCACTTGTCCGAAGCGACGAAGAAATCCTTTCACGCTGGCTATGCGCGCGACCCAAGTTTTGCCGAAGTGTGGCAGAGTCGCGAAGGGAACGAGAAGTTCGAGAAGCGCAATGGTCTTCTGTTTTTGCGAACGAAGCACCCAGTATTGCGATTGTGTGTCCCAAACTCGGACAAGTTGATCACTGATGTTATTCAAGAGTTCCATGATGCTCCAGTGGCTGCTCATCCAGGAGTTCGTCGAACTCAGCTGAAGGCGGCTCAATGGTATTACTGGCCCACTATGGAAAAGGACATTCATGAGTATGTTGGCAGTTGCCAGACTTGTGCACGATGGAAGTCGAACAATCGGAAGAAGATCGGCTTGATGATGCCAATTCCGACGCCCCAAGAATGCTGGGATGTTGTGTCGATGGATTTCATCACAGGACTTCCAGTGTCCGAAGGTTTTGATGCCATCCTTGTCACAATGGACAAGTTGTCGAAACGTCCGAAGTATCATCCAACACACTCGACAGCTGATGCTGAAGCTACTGCCAAAGTGTTCTTTGAGGCAGTTGTTCGTCACCACGGTTTGCCGAAAGTCATCATCAGTGACCGCGATCCAAAGTTCACATCCGACTTTTGGAAGTCGCTGACCAAGCTCATGGGTATCAAGCTCAGTATGACTACATCGCATCGCGCGCAAGCAGACGGACAAACTGAACGTCAGAACCTCGTGTTGGAAGATGCGCTGCGATGCATGGTGTCATACCATGGAGACGATTGGGTGAGACACCTTGGCACGATCGAGTTTGCTCATGCAACTCTCGTTAATGAGTCGACCAAGTTCACACCGTTTGAGGTCGACACAGGAAGAAAAGTGCGCAATCTAATTGCCCAAGAGTTTGGCGTTGAGGACGGAACCATCCAACAGGTAGATGTCGCTGAGTTTGCCAAAAACTTTGCGGAGAAGCGCCAACAAGTCATCAAGCTTGCCCAAGAGAATCTCAAGCAAGCTCAAGAGCGCCAGAAGAAGTACTACGACAGGAAGCGTCGCGAGGTAGAATTTGAAGCTGGCGATCTCGTCATGTTGGATACGAAGAATCTCCCTTTGAAAACAGTCGCTCGAAGCACTTCGCTCCAAAAGGCAAAGTTGGCAGCGAAGAAGGTTGGACCGTTCAAGATCGAAACCATGGTGAACAAGAATGTGGCCCGTTTGGTATTGCCTCCAAACATGAAGCGTTTGCATCCAGCTTTCAATGTGGAGTTGCTTAGCCACTACGTTGAGAATCCAACCAAGTTTTACACAAGACCAATTCCTAAAGCAGCCCCCGTCATCCTCGACGACGAGACTGGAGAAGCTCTGCACGTAGTGGAAGCCTTACTTCGCCGAAAAACCCACAACCGCCAGAATATGTGGTTGGTCAAGTGGCTCGGGTATCCTGCGCACGAGAGTACGTGGGAATACGAGAAGAACATCCGACATGTTTCGCATTGGCATCGAATCCTTCAAGAGTTCGAGGACTCCCAACGCGAAGTCAGGTCTGGGGGGATGTCACGTGTGCCTGACCTCGCACGCCAGGCACGTGCGCAGGACCGGCATGTGCCTAACGGCGCACGTGCCTAGCGTGCGGAGCGTCAAGGCATGTGTAACGTGTGCCTGACCTCGATTCCGAGGTCAGGCTCTCATATTCATGTAGTACATATGCATACAGTTTAGTGTAATAGTCAGATAAAAATACAGTTGCAGGTGGGACACCTGGATAGGAAGAAAAGTCGAATCAGTTGAAGAAAAGGATAGGCATGCATGCAGGGAGGCTTAGACGTAGCGCTAGCGAACTAAGTCCTCCATTCAATTCACTTTCCATTTTGCCATCAAGTCGCCACCTCCTCCTCCGATCCACTCCACCGTTCTCCGACTTTCGACCAATCAAGTTCCGACTTTCCGACTTTCGACCAATCAGCGTTCAGAAGACCTCCGACCCGTTACATCAGTCATGCGTGAACTCAGCATCATCCTTTATTCCTTTGTAAGGTGAGGTATATTTAGGTTCATCGTCGTGACCTACAATATCCATTCTCCTACCTAATCTTCATTACGAATTTCATACAGGAGTGTAAATGTGTCTACAGCGCGGATTGCACTAGATCACTTCTAACTGCTAAATAATCTTTGACCACGATGGCATGTTCTCTTGGTCCTATGTGAGGCTGCCTTGTGTTGTCCAATGACCTTGGGTCTTCCGAACTTCGAATAAGCCAATGCATGACGTCGTTGTCAAGATCCTGGGTGAGATTGTTGAAAGCAGCTCTTTGAGTTGGGAAGTGAACCTGCGTTGAGGTTCTGGTGTCCACGGCTAGGTTGGCGGCTGAGTCCGCCATCTTGTTGAAGGCACGGTAGTGATGGTACCATCCTCGGATGTCGATGCAATCCGCGAGTCGTCGACTTGTCTGGTATAAACGTGCCAATCGGTGCTGTCGAGGGGACCGATGCATTCTCTGCTGGGAGACAATCAGTGCACTGTCTCCAATCACGTACAACGGTTCGAAGTGACTGCGTTGGGCTTCTCGGAGTCCATGTATAAGACCCCAGTACTCGGCAAAGTTGTTGGTCGTGTCCTTCCTGCTATACGCCATGCTCGCGGCCCAAATTAAACTGGCTGTGTGCGAGTCGTTATGGACACGCACGATAATGGATCCAGTCCCTCCTGGTCCTGGATTGCCGCGTGATCCACCATCGAAAAAACAACAGGTAAACGCCGCGAGTATCACTTGGAATCAAGGGGATGGCGTCGGTTTGGCTGAGAAAGCAGTCGACATATGCCTTGAGAACTGCTGCAACCGTGTGACCGTCAGAGTCCCCAGCTTGCGCTTCAGCGAGTCGTGTGAGGTTTCGCATTCCTGCCTCTAATCTGGTCATCATGATCGCCATCTCAGAAGTCGATTCGATTGGATCCGAATCCATGCGTCGCAGATGCGCACACCAAATGACATGTATGAGCGACGCGCTCATATATCGACACAGCATGTGTGCGACGGGATAGAGATGATCTTGGAGATGTTCATTGGAGAACTTGTGTCCGATAATGTGTCTCTTGATCGTGGTCCATGCATGCCTTGGAGTATGTGGTAGATCCAGACTGAAGATCCAGATTGCGGGGTCGTGACCAGGAGTTATTCCGATCTTCGCCCATAGCGCATAAAAGTAGTTCCACACCAGTTTGGCTTTCGGACACTCCCAGAAGAGATGTTGAACAGAAGATTGGACAACTTGGGAACATTCGGGATTCGAGCAGGACAGATCAGCTTTCTCATAGTTCCACATGGAGAGTCGGTTGGCTTTCAGCCGGAGAAGAGTCTGAGCTGTATAAACTGTAATCCCTGGGATGTTGTGTAATTCGCTCCATTGGATTAATTGCAGTCCTGGCCACAGAGATCCTGCTGTATGGACAGCTTTGTTGACTGCTACATCTCGAGTATCTTTGCCAATTTGTGTCCTCGTTGCTGCAACTTGTTGCCGATAGAAAGATCTGGTGGTATTGTATCGTCCGTTGCCACCCCATAGTTGCACGATTCTTGTGAAACGTGGATGTGCATGGAACGACACCTTCTGCCCGTTCAAGTCTCTTGTTGCCATGACGTCACAGTCCGTTGCGGAGTGAACTGTGTGCGTAGCTTTGACTAGGGTCGTGTCGACGTGGGTCAGAGTTGCTTCACTGGTGTGCAGATGCCATTCGTGGTTATAATGACGCTGCCCGTTGTACAGCCGAAGCACATTTGTTTGCTGTGGTCGATACAGAAGCTGTGGGAAGTTGGATACCAACGTAGCACATAACCGCTCGAGCGCTCGAATAAACGGCCGGGAGAATCCGGAGATTCCACATGTTGGGATGAAGTTAAGCACTCCTGGTCTTATCCACTCCCATCGAAGTATGTCACCCAGTTGTGCTGTCCCAACTGATAATGATGTGTGAGCAAGCTTGTAAGGGGAACCGTTGGAATCAAGAAGCCACCCATCTGCAGTCGAGGTCATGTATGGCAACCATTCTGCACAGAATGTTCCGCGTAGCTTTCGTCCTTCAGCGATGGAACCCAGATTCATCGCTAAGTCATTATCGCAGGATTATCTGCGACTACTTAATAGTAGTATGATTACTTTGATGGCGCCTTCCCATGTTTCAAACTCGTCTGAGATAGATCCAGCTCCTTCAGCTGTAAACGCTTTCACATTGACTTCCTGCCTACCTATTTCACTAACTTCATGAGGAGCCTGGTACACAGCCACAACTGAAGGCAAACTTGACATTGTTGTTATATGTGAATGTGTATGAATGAGAATGATTTGCCACGAAAATCTCTATTTGTTAATCTATATCTATGGCGACCAAATGTAGCAGTGCAGATACACAAACCACTTAGCTATGTTGCGAGTCCAACATTATCCCCGCCACCATGAACTGCAGTCGATCTAGGTTAGGTCCATCGAAGTTATTACTGAGTTTGTCTGCATGTGCATTCTGCGACGATAGTTGATAGATATGCATCTTCGGTTGTTGTTGCGAATGCAAATGAGTCGCTAAGGGGCGAGTGCAAAAGCACCAAGTGGTAGTGAATTGCAGCATTGATGCGTTCGTGGAGCGCATTCAAGGCGTACGCTTCCTCGGTGGTGGGTTGGTCAATTACGATCTCGTCATCCACCACGAGCAGCCTGGGACTATGGGCCTCTTGAGGACGTCTTCAACACTAATTTTGCCCGGTGGAGTCGCGGTACACTCGTCGATGCAATCTTGCCCACAGTCGTCAAAAGGTAAACAATCGACTGCAACTTGGTGCCATACTTGGTGATTCACATGCAATTCGAGACCATCACCTTGTGGAACGTGATCCTCTAGAACTGCGCGACCAAGTCAGGCTCACCAGTCTGTCATGCCTCTTGGCATTCGTGACAAATTGAATGAGCATCTCCATGTGAGCACTCAGCTCGAGTCCATTTTCATTATTACACTTTCCGTCGACGTCCGATTTCGAGTCTCTTGATGAAACATGCCATAACAGAGCGATCGGGCACATACTTGCGCTGAGCGCCACGAAATTCGTTGCCAGCTGCCAATTCTTCGTGCTCACCATCAACAACAGCGTGTTGAATCTCATTCCCGGCTTATCAATGTCATCTCGGATGTACAAAAGATCGAGATGATCTGGTCGAGCACCTGGTAATGCAGCATGTGCTTTCGGTAAAACATTCCAGGTCGTGGCCGCGTACGTCTGCAGAACCCGCAAGAGCACGAAATGGTCGCTGTGAGTCGCGATTGACGTAGTCGAGTCTACATAAGAAATTGCGCTTCGAGTGCTTATGGCGACAAATTTCGTCCAATGTCATGCCCAAAAATCCAAGAACAGGTCGCTGGAGCTCAGCGCGGAAATATTCGGAGATACTCCCCAGAATGGAAATGTTTCTGGAAATATTACGTTTATGTGCTCGGTGCGTGAAATATACGATGTAATATACAATTCGTTTTTGACAATTGGAAATATTTCGATAATTTTTTGTCCCACTTTTTTTAAAATGTTAAATACTGTTAAATACTCTAATTAACGCTAGTAAAATGCATCGCGATAAATACTGTAAAAAAAGTCACATCCCTATGCGAGATTGAGCAAAATGTTGAGACAAGGATGGCCAAAATTGAAAATCTCATCCACGACTGGTTGTAGTCATATTTCTACCAATACAAGTGCAGAAATCAAAATGAAACCATTTTACTGGCTGATAATAATATCGAAAAGAATTACTGTCATCTACTTTTCGGAAAATTAGCCGAGGTTTCTGTATTACTACCCACCACACACGCGCGCACACGCACAAGCGCAACAATACACACTCGCGCGCACTCGCTTCGAGACTCGACACGTTTGTGGCCGTGCTGGCCGCCTTGCTGCGCGCGACCGCCGACACGCCGACACGCCGACACGCAAACCAAGGCGAGGAGTCCCCCGAGGTCCCACACCGCTAGCTGCGCGGGGCCACACATCACAACACAACAAAACACACACCACACAGCAACACAATACAACACAACACAACAACAACACAACGCAACACAGCACAACATAACACACAACAAAAAAAAACAACAACACAACGCCTGGCGAGCGCTCAAGCAGCCTGATGAAGTAGGACGCAGGCGGCGGCGTCGTGCTGCCGCATAAAAAGTATCAATGGAGGGGATCGAACCCTCGATCTCGAGCGTGTGAAGCTCGCGTCCTAACCACTAGACGGCACTGACCCTTCACCGCTCTTCTCACACCAACCCATCACTAACAACACACACAACACACACAAACGAACGCCACGCACCAACACGTACGCACACACACACACACACACACACACGAATGCACGCCAGCCCGCACACTCCCCCGCACGCACGCACACACGCACGCACACACGCACACACGCCACAACGCTCCACCACACACGCACCAACAGCGCGCACACGCACAAGCGCAACAATACACACTCGCGCGCACTCGTTTCGAGACTCCACACGTCTGAGGTCGTGCTGGTCGCCTTGCCGCGTGCGCCCACCAACACGCCGACACACCGACACGCAAACCAAGGCGAGGAGTCCCCCGAGGTCCCACGCCGATGGCAGCGCGGGGACACATACCACAACACAACACACCACGACACAACAACAACACAAAACACAACGCCTGGCGCGCGCTCAACCAGCCGTATGAAGCAGAGCGCACGCGGCGGCGGCGGCAGCGTCGTGCTGCCGCATAAAAAGTATCAATGGAGGGGATCGAACCCTCGATCTCGAGCGTGTGAAGCTCGCGTCCTAACCACTAGACGACACTGACCCTTCAGCGCTCTTCTCACCCTACACCATCACAAACAACACACACACAACACACAACACACACAACACACACAACACGAACGCCACGCGCCAACACGCACGCACACACGCACGCACCTCTCCCACGGCACAACGCTCCACCACACACGCACCAACAGCGCGTACACGCACACGCGCAACAATACACACTCGCGCGCACTCGCTTCGAGACTCCACACGTTTGTGGCCGCCTTGCTGCGCGCGACCGCCGACACGCCGACACGCCGACACGCAAACCAAGGCGAGGAGTCCCCCGAGGTCCCACGCCGCTAGCTGCGCGGGGCCACACATCACAACACAACAAAACACACACCACACAGCAACACAATACAACAACAACACAACGCAACACAGCACAACATAACACAACAAAAACAAAAACAACAACACAACGCCTGGCGAGCGCTCAAGCAGCCTGATGAAGTAGGACGCAGGCGGCGGCGTCGTGTTGCCGCATAAAAAGTATCAATGGAGGGGATCGAACCCTCGATCTCGAGCGTGTGAAGCTCGCGTCCTAACAACTAGACGACACTGACCCTTCAGCGCTCTTCTCACCCTACACCATCACAAACAACACACACACAACACACACAACACACACAACACACAACACGAACGCCACGCGCCAACACGCACGCACACACGCACGCACCTCTCCCACGGCACAACGCTCCACCACACACGCACCAACAGCGCGTACACGCACAAGCGCAACACACTCGCGCGCACTCGCTTCGAGACTCGACACGTTTGTGGCCGTGCTGGCCGCCTTGCTGCGCGCGACCGCCGACACGCCGACACGCCGACACGCAAACCAAGGCGAGGAGTCCCCCGAGGTCCCACGCCGCTAGCTGCGCGGGGCCACACATCACACCACAACACAACAAAACACACACCACACAGCAACACAATACAACACAACGCAACACAGCACAACATAACACAACAAAAACAAAAACAAAAACAACAACACAACGCCTGGCGAGCGCT
>VFIW01000154.1:0-82242 GCA_006386115.1 Globisporangium splendens | reverse complement strand
CGATACGATTCGCTAGAGATGCGTCCCCCATCGAACGGCATTTGTCCTTGATCTCCGACGGCGTCACGAGTGCGGGGTCAGGGCCACCGAAATGGTCGAGCACAATGGCTTGCAGCTCGTCGGCGTCCATGGTCGCCAGCTTGATGTCGAGCATGAGGCCATCGCCGAAGCGACTCTTGAGATGCTGTACGCTTCCCAAGCAGCGCATGCGACCGCCGACCATGATTTCCTCCTGAGATCATTTAAAGTGCTGACGCTCATAGACTGCTCAGGTGAGCATTTTTACAAGGTCTTGCTTCGTGCACGAGCATGCCGAGGTTCACGCGTACTCCCTTCTTCCGAGCAACGAGCGTGAGTTTGTCACTCGTGAAGCCACGGCCAAAATGGTCAAACAGGATTTGAACGGGATGAGTGGACTGATGAGAGCTTTTCACCCCGGAAGAGATGTACCAGTCTTTCTTTTGCTGAGAAATCCTACGTGTAACAACGTATACCGCCTTCAAGACGGTGTCTCGATGTGAGCATGAACCTCTTGGAGACGCTTGCTGCATTTTCAGTGACAGCCTAGAGCTCTTCTTTGACGTGCAAATGATACCGAGTGAGTGCAACTAGAATGTTCAGGTTAGTTGGTGCTGCCTTGAAGCGAAGCTGTTGAATGGACAGGAAGAAGAAAATCCATTTACTTTGCGAGAAACGCAAATCAAAGTGCAGCATCCTGGAGGCGGCGATTGTTCAGCACTGCAAATCGATTCGCGTAATCGTCTGGACATACCACAATCAGCGTAATACAACGACTCGGCAGATTAGGTCGAGTGAGGGACCAAGCGACATTGCAGGATGGAATCCAGCGAGTTTAATATCTCCTGGCTTTGGCAGATGGAGTGCCAGCAAGCACCAAAGCGTAAACCAGAACGCACAGTGCAACAGCGCGAAGTCTCTTCGTTTGACGGAAACCTTTCATGCGGCATGTTCTCGACTAAAATTGAGACTCAGATTCTGGTCGCAATTGAACTCAAATCAAACGAAAGGTGTCGTGCGTGTGCATACCGAAACTTGAGGTCCGAAAATGAGAGTGGACGCGGCGTTCGACAACGGCGGGTGCTTTTGCCTCATAGCGTTTGGAAACTAGTGCAGCGTGCATGTCCATGCCAGAGGCATTCCATAGTGACAAGGTTACGGAACTATCCTCACAGACGAAGGCGGAATGGCGAGGCTTCTCGACACACAGAGTAATCTGGCGTCCAAAAATGAACAGTGTCGCATTCGCCATCGTCTCCTCCGTCGGCAGTTCACTCTCATATGTCTTCAAGTGATAAAATCGCGTGCCTGCACTTGGTGAACACTCTGCGCCGCACATGTCGCACGCGTAAACGACGTGGCGGCCCGAGCCCCACTTCCCGCGCAATCGCGGTTGTTGCGTCCAAGTGGAGCGGGTACAACACGAGGACGCAGCTAAAAGGGGGTGCAGTGGGACGCGGAAAGAACAGAACCCCCCTTGTACAGATTAACCTCTGTGGCACCATTTGGCTCCCCAATTCTGGAGGCAAAGCTGCCGCCAGAAGACCCTTTTTTGCGACTGCGTTGTGGTGATCTCGTAGTAAAAAGGGTCGCTTGCACAGTTGTCCCTTTCACGTTGTGTTGAAGGCGTAAAGCATGCTCTTCAGCTTCGCTTCCCTCTAGAGCGCTCTGTTGTTGCTGGGACGACGGTCTCCACGGTTTTACTGTTTCGGCTGCTGCGTTCCGTTCAGAATTCAATTGGCGTCGTGCCCCACTCGTCAATTGAAAGGAAGATCCGACGCCACAAGCACAACCAGCAAAGCAACAAACTCAACTCCTGCCATTGCCCTCGACAAGACAAAAGAGAAACCGAGCGAGACGCCTCAGCCCCAGCAGACTTGACAAAGCTCCGTCCTCTCATGAGCGGACTAGGTTCGCCGAAAGCAGCCAACTTCGTGCGCCCCAAGATGGACTTGTCCGAGCGACGCACGACATGGACGTTCATCAAGGCGCTCATGTGGAAAAATGTCCTGCTCAAGCGCCGTCACGTGGGTGGTACAATCCTCGAGATCGCACTCCCGATGGTGTTCGTCTTGCTGCTTGGACTGGTCAAGAATTTGATGACGGACGTCGACGTCCCGCGTGGCTGGAGTGACGATACGACTATACCTGGCGGAAGCGACTCGATTGGGACGTCCTACAACCTCTACCAGCCAACGGGAACGACGCTCAAATGGGTGCCGACGTCGCTGCCGAAATTTGACATGCCTGAGAGCTCACTCACGGGTCTCATCCTTATGCTCGGCTGGCAGGCCGTCGCCGATGGAATCAATATGGACGAGCTTACGGCAGCTGACCTTGCGACGTGCTCCAAGGGTGTCGCTGTGCTTGGTGCTGTGTCGACCGATGCGGCATCGCCGAACCGTGTCCCCGAGGCATGCGCAGGAAAGGTCGCACCGTACAAGATCGGGATCGTGCCTGATACTACGTTCACGCGTCAGTACTTCATGCAGACCATGAACCTGTGGTACCCGCGTTTGGCGATGCAAAACGGTGCATCATCGTCGTCAGTGCCACAGGTGCCGTCGTTTCTCGAGAGTGTCGAGTTTTTCGAGTCGAACGACGCGTTTGAGGAGTACGTGAAAAGCGATGATTATGGCAAGGGGACAGACAAGCCGCGGATCTACGGCGGCATCGTATTTGACAATGTGCCGGATGACGACGCGATCGGCACGTTTGCGTCGATTGAGTACACGGTTCGGATGAATTCAACAGTGACGCGAAGGAAGGATGTTGGCCGAATACCAAAAACCCGCGGTAGCCAAATCGATCTGTTTCAGCGCAGCATTGACGTCGACCGGTACGCTGGGTACACGGTGACGGGCTTCTTGACGCTGCAAACACTCGTGACGCGGTTCGTGACCTGCATGCCTCACTGGAATGCCGCCACTCAGACCACGACTGGTGAGTGCCAGCGAACTCAAGCGACTGCTAACGCCAGCGCCGCGCTAGACGACCGCCTTCTTTCGACACTGAGCAACGACGTTCTGATCAAGTCCGCGTTGCAATCGTTTGGAACCAGTACGAATGGCACGGACCTATCATCCTTTGCCAGTCTACTCGCGACAATGCCTGAGTCGACCAAGGAAGCGTTGCTCAAGCCGCTTCGTCAAGCACCGCAGCCGTACCTTGGCGCAACGGTAGCTCCTTTTCCTGTGTACGCCTACGTCAGCTCACCGTTCTATGATGCCGTCAGCGATGTGTTCGCGCTCGTGTTTATCCTCGCGTACCTGTACATGATCTCGCGCGTGCTCGTCGTGTTTATCCACGAAAAAGAGTCGCGTATGCGCGAGTACATGAAGATTCTTGGCGTCAAGGAGAGCGCGATTCTGATCTCGTGGTACATTACGTACATTGGCATCGCGTTTCTCAGCGCGATCTTGCAAGCACTCGGTGGTCTCGTCGGACTCTTCAGCAATAGCTCGGTCGTGTTGATCTTCTTGTTCTTTTTCCTGTTCGGTACGAGCGTGCTGGCGTTTGGCTTCCTTGTGAGTGCGATCTTCAGCAAAGCGCGGACGGGTGCGTTCATGGGCATGATCGTGTTCTTCCTCATGTACTTTGTCTCGACGGCGTTCACTGAGGATACGTCTGAGAGTGCGAAAACCATTGCGTCCGTACTTTCTCCCGTTGCACTCTCATTTGGTATCAAGGTCGTGGCCAATTTGGAGTCCACAGGTCAAGGTATCTCGTTTGACAATATGAACGTCGTGAACGAAAACTACCGCTTCAGCACGACGCTGCTCGCATTCCTCTTCGACACGATCCTGTACACGCTTGTGGGGTTGTATTTCGAAAAAGTGATCCCAAAGGAATGGGGGACAACGCTGAAATGGTACTTCCCCGTGTCGCCATCCTACTGGCGAAGTCGTCGTGCCAACCCAAAGCTTGGATCGTCAAACCCGGACGATGCGCTGCTCGATGACATAACGCTGAATGTGAATCCAGACTTTGAGTCCGTTAGCGGTGAGCTTCGTGAACAAGAGCGCAATGGGAACGTGCTCTCTGTCCAGCGACTTCGTAAAGTGTTTCCCGTGCCAGGTGGTGAGAAAGTCGCCGTGAAAGGTGTTGACTTAGTCATGTACAGAGACCAGATCACGTGCTTGCTCGGACACAATGGCGCAGGCAAGACAACCTTGATCTCGATGCTCACGGGAATGACACCAGCAAGCAGCGGTAACGCCACATTCCGAGGCTTGTCCTTGAATGACGACATGGATGCGATCCGCGAGTCGCTCGGGATTTGCTTCCAGCACGACGTGCTCTTCGGCGAGTTGACCGTCCAAGAACATTTGCTTATCTTCGGTCAGATCAAAGGATACGTGGACGAAGAGTTGATGGCCGTCGTCGAGAACCAGATCCGGGAGGTTGGACTAACAGAGAAGCGCCACGTGAAATCCTGTGAGCTCTCTGGTGGTATGAAGCGGAAATTGTCGGTCGCGATCTCGCTACTGGGTGACAGTTCACTTGTGTTCTTGGATGAACCAACGTCGGGGATGGACCCGTACAGTCGACGCAGTACGTGGGAGATCTTGCTCAACAACCGCAATGGCCGTGTGATGGTGTTGACGACACATTTCATGGACGAAGCCGACATCTTGGGAGACCGCATCGCGATCATGGCTGAAGGTCAGTTGCGCTGCTGCGGATCATCGCTGTTTTTAAAAAATCGATTTGGAGCTGGGTACAACTTGACGCTGGTCAAGGACGACGCTGACTGCGACGACAACCAACTGATCGCATTCATCCAGTCGTACGTGCCGGCAGCGCAGGTTCTGAGTAATGTCGGCAGCGAGATCGCGTTCCAACTTCCCCTCGCGAGTTCATCTGAATTCGCACCGATGTTCGCGGAAATGGATCAGCAATTACCACGTCTGGGTCTCTTATCGTACGGCGTGTCGGTGACGACATTGGAGGAAGTGTTCATCAAGGTTGCCGAGGCTGATGACGAAGATAACCAGCACACACTCGGCAAGCAAGCGCGGAACCCTGGCTCAAAGGAAACAGCACCGACTGGGTTTGTGGTCGAAGACGTCCCCGTCGCCAGCGGCGGTGCGCCACAGGGACTGTTCATGGTGCATCTCAAAGCTCTGTTGCTCAAGCGGTTCCGCGTTGCTAAGCGTGACAAAAAGATGATGATCTACAGCATGTTTCTTCCGGTGCTTCTCCTCTTCCTTGGACTCGAACTGCAATCACTTGCGTCGATCACCAAGAGCGACCCAAAGCTAGCGTTGACCACGGATGCGCTCCCCGATACTCAGATGAGCCCCACACCGTTCTACTGCCAAGCTGATACGGGCAACGACAAATGGTGTAGCAGTGTAATGGACGCGACGATGTTCACGGGCGCTGCACCATCACAAATCTCCACTGCTGTGATCCCACAACCAGCGTTTGAGTCAAACTCGCCGACTGTGTTTGACGTCAAGTACACCAACCCAACGATCAACCAAAGTGATGCGACGGGCTACGAGCTTCGGCTCGGGCAAGAAATCTTCAACAAAGCGTACGGCATCGATCAAGTCGCCGTCACAGGTCAATTTGGCGCGTACTTGGTGCATGGCGATAGCAACAAGAACCTCTTTGGCTACAACCTCCTCGTCAACACGACCGCGATGCACAGCACAGCAATCTTCAAGGCGCTCATGGACCAAGCCATTTACCGCTTCTTTGCAGCCAACACAAGCTCCCCACCAGCTGGGGAAGATGTCGTCGACCTCAAGGTAAACAGTCATCCACTGCCGCTGTCGGCGTCGTCCAAGGCGTTGTTTGGCTCGCTACTGGCGTTTTCGTCGTGTATCCTGATCGTGATCGCATTCACGTACTTCCCCGCGTCAATCGTCGTGTTCTTGGTGAAAGAGCGGCAAGCTGAGCACAACGCCAAGCACCAGCAGTTGGTCTCGGGCGTTTCGCTGAGCGCGTTTTGGCTCTCGAATTATATCTGGGATCTCATGATCTACGCGGTTCCTTTCACGGCTGCAATTATCATGATCAAGGCGTTCGATATCTCGTCTATGACTGGCAGCAGCGATTGCCAGGCGTGCACGTCATCGACGTTCCCTGCCGTCATCCTGCTGTTCTTCCTCTTTGGACTCGCGATTTGCCCGTTCACGTACTGCATGTCGTACTTGTTCAAGGACCACGCATCGTCGCAGACGTACACGATCATGATCAACTTTATCATCGGCGTGGTGCTCTTGGTGACGTCGTTCATCATGGATATCGTCGACTCGACAGAATCGGTTAACGATGTGCTTGTGTTCTTCTGGCGGTTTTCTCCATTGTTCAGCTTGGGCCATGGTTTGCTGAATCTAGTGCTGGTCGATTTGGAATCTACACTCGGAAGCACGGGCGAACAGAAAGACCCCTTCAGCACAGACGTCATGGGCTTTGAGCTCATTTACCTCTTCGTGATGACGCTCGTGTTTGGCTCACTTGCCGTGGGCATCGACTACGCGATGACGTTCCCGAGTGTCAAGCAGATGACGGCGCCTGACCACAGCCGAGACGACGAGAACCACGTGGACGACATCGATGTCCAGAAGGAAGCACAACGCGTGGCGTCCGGAGCCGCCGACAAGGACATGATCAAGTTGCACAACTTGCGCAAGGTGTACAAAGGTGGGAAGGTGGCAGTGCGTAACCTGACCTTTGGCTTGAAGCGTGGCGAATGCTTTGGCTTCCTCGGTATCAACGGTGCGGGAAAGACGACGACGATGAAGATGCTTACTGGGGACGTCGTGCCTTCGAGCGGCACTGCCACACTCTGCGGCTTTGATATCTTGACCCAACAGCTCGAGGTGCGGCGACAGATCGGGTACTGTCCGCAGTTCGATGCGCTCTTCGAACTGATGACAGTACGGGAGCACTTGGATCTCTTTGCGCGTATCAAGGGCGTGCCGTCTTCGCAAGTGGACGCGGTCATCGCCGACAAGATCCAGCAGATGAACCTGAGCTCGTTCGAGCACAAGCTCGCGGGGAGTCTGAGTGGCGGCAACAAGCGCAAGCTGTCCGTCGCGATCGCGATGATCGGCGACCCGCAGATCATCTTCCTGGACGAGCCGTCGACGGGCATGGACCCTGTGTCGCGCCGCTTCATGTGGGACGTCATCGCCGACATCTCGACGCGCAGCAAGTCGTCCACGATCGTGTTGACGACCCACAGCATGGAGGAGTCGGAAGCGCTGTGCTCGCGTGTGGGCATCATGGTCGGCGGTCGCATGCGCTGCTTGGGAAGCGTACAGCATCTCAAGAGTCGCTTCGGCGATGGCCTCATGCTCGACATCAAGCTGGCGACCATGGACGCCGACGAGCTGCAAGCCATTGTGCTCGACCATTTCGGTGGCCCTGACCCCGCACTCGTGACGCCGTCGGAGATCAAGGACAAATGCCGTTCGATGGGGGACGCATCTCTAGCGAATCGTATCGTCGCGTCACACCCGACTGGTTACGCGTTGGCCGCAGCCATGGAGCGCGACGGGTTTGTGCGCGCCGAGGCGTTCTGCTCGTGGTGCGTCGAGGAAACGCGGTTCGACGCGCTGCACGCCTTCCTCGTGAGAGAGTTCCGCAACGACGGCGCCGTGGCCGTGATGGAGCGTCAGAACGATTTCTGCCGCTTCAAACTGCGCGGCGCGAACGCGCAGCTCAAGCTGTCGAACGTGTTTGCGCTGGTGGAGCGCGCCAAGGCCACGCTGCACATCCGCGAGTACAGCGTCTCGCAGACGACGCTCGAGCAGATCTTCAACCAGTTCGCGGCGCAGCAGGCCGAGGAGCAGGGCGTCGCGCGCGGCATGTTCGCAGCAGCATCCGATAACTCGGCCAAGTGAAATGCGGAATGGGCATTCTTTGTGTAGGTTGAGGTTACTCTATACCGAGAAATTGCATTTGTTACTTCAGACGGAGTGTTGGAAATTGTTGCTTAGCACAAGAATTGCAATTATGCATATGCAAAATGCAAAAATATCGTACTGAGAAATTGGCTGGCAAGTACCATCAACAAGGGCAAGCATTTGTTTTTTTCCTTTACAGCACGTGCACGAGAAGAAAGGTTCTTGACCCTAACTAGAGAGCGGCGACAAGTTCCGCATCAATTCCGTGCATTGTGCATTATAAACACAAGTCTCCAGCTAAATGAAATGCTGATTCGTAAGGACCTGGGCTTGGAACCCAAGGTGCAGTACGTTCATTTTTAAACCCGTTGGAAATCCTGTTCGACCACTTTGATCGCGGCTTGACGAGTGACAAACGCGCGCTCATCGCTCGAGAGAAAACTGGCACCGTGAAACGCGGCATGCTCGTGCGCGACCTGCACGACCTTGTAGACGTGCTCGTCTGGGTAGTCTTGCAATGCCAGCGTGCGGTCAATGATCTCTTGCCATGAGCCCAGTGACGCAAGTCTCGCTTCGTACTGGTCGCAGATATCGTTTGCACTCAAGTCGGATACTTCTTGCAGAACAAACCCGGAGGTGGCCACCTGGAGCCACACTCGCCAGGCGCGAACGCGGTCGTCATGGTCAAGTAAATGCTCCAGCTGCTTCAGCGACCATGCCGACGTGACTGCATGCGCGATCACAAAGTCGTTGTGCTCGATCATCGTGTACAGCCACAACGCGAAATCGATCGCAAAGTTGCCATCGACCTTCGACAAATCGTATTCATCCAACGTGCTGGCAATCAACGCAAAGGCTGCCTTGCTGCCTCGCTCCGGGTGCGCCGAGAGTGCGTTGAGCTTCTTCTGGAAAATGCCAATCGTGAGCTTGGTAATCGCCTGCCTTTGAAAATGCTCATGCATCTCGCGCAGAATGAACTCGTGGTTCTTCAGTGCATGCACAAACTTGGTTGCTTCGTCTCGAGTGAATGCTTTCTTGTTTCCCGTGGAAGACTCTTCGTGCTTCTTTGGTTGGTCGAACGAAAGGTACGAGAAATGGAAGTACGCCAGCCCTTCGGCAATCAAACGGTCTCCACCAATATGGTATGCGTAACCAAGTTGAATGAGTCCATGCAGTAGCGCACCGCAGAGTCCTCCAACAAGAGCTGGCAGATGCTTCTTCACAGCGCCATCGGTTCCGAGCAACTTGACTTCATGAGCATAGAACGCCAGCAGCGCATCGAAATCCTCGCGCTTCCCAAGGAGCTTCTGCACGCGTTCCGCAGAGGGGACTACGGCATCTTGATTCAAACTGATCTCGCCCGCCGTGGCGACTTCGTACGGATCTTCATGTTCCGGCGCAACCGGCTCGAGCCTCGTCTTTGCATAATGCTCGGCGAAATCATCGATCTGGTCCTTCGTCGCACCGAGTTCGTGGAGCGCCACAACGCCATGCAGCAAGTGGTTCGAAAGGTACCCCGAGTACTCCATGTGGAACTTCTTGGTCGAGTACCGGTCGATCCATTCGTGTTGGAGGTCTTGGTCAGTGAGATGCTTCTGGATGGTGGTGGTGCTGTGAGAACCCATTCTCAACAGCGCTGCTTGGTGCTGGCGGTGGATGCGAATGCGGTTTGTGAGACAATGCCAATTGAATAGTGACTGTGACGCTTCCGTCCTCCGTCGCAGCAATTCGCAGACGGCGCGCATAAGAGGAGACCAATTGGAAGAAGCCGCCGTTAATTTTTGTGCTGCAGCTTCAATGTCGTCAGCAGCTTTCGGTGGTGTGTGTGTGTGCCGTACGACATGGGTCGAGATCCCACAGAGTGAAGGTCGATCTGAGAAGCTTGGCGACTCTGTGATTGGTTGAATATACAACACACGTCTTTTCAGCCAATCGCTGCGCAACGATCACGTCAAGTCGCAACTTGGCAATCAATGCGATTGGATTGGCCTGAAAGGTATCTTGGATGTGTCCAGGTCAAAGTGGGTCTGTGCGACTGAAGCTCGATTTCTCTCGTGGCACACTGACGGTGGTCATGACAAGGTAGGACACTGCCGACCACCGCTCTCGCGCTCGACGACCACTCGATTGGTCTGGACGGCATGGTGAGCGAAGGTGTTCACTCTGGAAACAAGTCGAGGGAATAGAGTGATGGTTTAGACTGTGCTTGGTTACTGGTGTGTGTGTGTGCGAAAGGCAAAAAGGGCATTCACTCGTCTACTGGCGCACGACATGGGGTCGAAGTGAGGCAGACGCGCGCTTGCTATTTCAACCAATTAAAATAATACATCGTATTTAGCAGCCAATGACGCGCCATTCTACAATGACTAAGTGGCTGACGCAAAATTCAGCAATGCTGATGGTAGAATTTGAACACTGCAAAAAAAATGGCTGCTGCAAAGGAATTGGACACATGCACAGCCACATAAACGGTGCAAAACGCGATCCTGTCGTTTGGCTTTTGAAAGTCGCCCACTGCAGATGATCAACAGCACAGCCAATCGCTAGATCCGCGGCTCCTGTAACGAAAGTCGATATACTATATTGTATGTTGATATCAACCATCCATCCTGCTGCAAGCGCGCTTTCTTTTGTTGAGGGTCAGCACGTCAGCAGCTTCGTCTTGTACGCTGTCTTCGCTACAAGCTGGCCATTGAAAACACTGAAGCGCCAGTGCTGGCAACAGGAGGAGACAGTAAGGCACCCAACGCGAGTAACCATCATCACATCTCATTTTAGCTACCCTCTTTCTGCTCTGGCATAGGTTTGGTGAGTGAGTTTCGTGCATCTGCAATTTTGACTAGGTTTGCTATAGTCTGAGCGACTTTTTTTCAGAACAATCTGGGCGACAAATCTCGCGTCCTAAATCCTGTGGATCTCCCTCAGGTTTCTATGAAGACGCAGCTAAACGGTTCCAGACTTTCAATGAAAAGAGCAACAAGTATATCGAGAGTCTCATTTCCAAATTACTTGAAATACTAGCAATCCACGGCATTGCATGTGCAAGGTAAACCCAAGGCGGACTCGTACGGACTGATTGACACGAGTCTCAAGAAAAAACCTCTCGTGCGCTCCTTACAGCTTACTAAGGTCAAATTCATGCACGATCACTTTGCTGGCTGCTTGGCGAGTGACAAACGCGCGCTCGTCGCTCGAGAGAAAGCTGGCACCGTGAAACGCGGCATGCTCGTGCGCGACCTGCACGAGCTTGTAGACATGCTCGTCCGGGTAGTCTTGCAATGCCAGCGTGCGGTCGATGATCTCTTGCCACGGATCCAGCGTCGCCAGTTTCGCGGCGTGCTGGTCGCAGATATCGCTCGCACTCACATCGGGGTCTTTTACCAAGATGAACGCGCAGATGGCCACGTGGAGCCACACTTTCCAGGCGCGAACGCGGTCGTCATGGTCGAGCAAGTGCTCCATTTGCTTCAGCGACCATGCTGATGTGACGGCGTGTACGATCACAAAGTCACTGCCGCCGATCATCGCGTACAACCACAGTGTGAAATCGATCGCAAAGTTGCCATCGACCTTCGACAAATCGTATTCATCCAACGTGCTGGCAATCAACTCAAAGGCTGCCTTGCTGCCTCGCTCCGGGTGCGCCGAGAGTGCGTTGAGCTTCTTCTGGAAACCGCCAAGGGGTAGCTCGGAGATCGCCTTTGTTTGGAGGCGCTCATCCACCTCGCGCAGAATGAATTCATGATTCTTCACAGCATGCACAAGATGCACGGCTTCCTCTCGAGTGAGCGCCTTCTTGCTTCCAGTGGAAGACTCATCGTGCTTCTTTTGTCCGTCGTACGAGAGGTACGAGAAATGGAAGTACGCCAACCCTTCGGCAATCAAACGGTCTCCACCAATGTGGAATGCGTATCCGAGTTGAATGATTCCGTGCAAAAGCGCGCCACTGAGGCCTCCAACGAGGCTTGGCAGATGCTTCTTCACAGCGCCGTCAGTTCCGAGCAACTTGACTTCATGGCCGTAGAACGCCAGCAGCGCATCGAAGTCTTGGCGTTTCCCAAGGAGCTTCTCAACGTACTCTGCAGAGGGCACCAGCGTCACAACGCGCTCGGAACGGATCTCGTCCACCGTGACGACATCGTATGGATCTTCGTGGCTCGGCGTAACCGGTTCCAGCTTCTTTTTCGCGTAATGTTCGGCGAAATCGTCGATCTGGTGCTTGGTCGCGCCGAGTTCATACAGCGCCACGACGAGGTGCAGGAGGTGGTTGGAGAGGTACCCCCCGTACTCGATGCCGAACTTCTTGGTCGAGTAGTGGTCGATCCATTGGTTCTGGACGTCACTAGGAGCGAGATGCTTGCGGATGGTGGTGGTGTCCGTCGTTGTTGCACGAGAAGCCATTCTCACTGATGCTGGTGCTTGGTAGTGTGGTGGATGCCGATGCGTGCGTGCGTGGGAGTTCCAATTGAACAATGACGGTGGCGTTCCAGCTCTACTTTGTGGCGCTAGTACGCAAACTGAGCGCAGTCGGCGTCGCATGGGACCCGAAGAAGTCGACGCTGTTGTAGTAATCCCTACTGGGCTGTCAGGAGCTTTTTCGGCGGTGGGGGTGCGTGCATGCCGGTGTTCGTGTACGACATGGGTCTCGCTCGTCATCTTGGAGTTTGCATCGAGAGAGTGAATGAAGGTCGGTTGGACTGGGTTGTCCTCACAACCAGTGCTGCAAACGGGTGTCTCGTTGTGTCAGACAGGAAAGACTGATTTGGTAATCAAGATAGATTCCTCCTGGGCGATCCTGCTTCGGTAATCAAGACAGGCCGGTCTCACATCGAGCCGAGGTCGCGCCTATGAGATCAGGTTCAAAGAGAGAGAGAGAGAGAGAGAGAGAGAGAGAAGGTAATTCTATTTAACTTATGATCCACATACAGTTTAAACATTCCCGAGTCTCACTTACACTGCTGAGAGTGAGGTGTTTCTAATTTTTGACGGTGTGGCACGGACATCATTGCCGAGTAGAGCTGCGACTTGGGACATAAGAACTTGGTCATCTCTGATATCAGGTACAATGATGCCGACGAAGGATCAGGTGAGACAGTAGAATCTCATCCATAGGCGTGAGGTCAGGAGACGGTCGATCATCATGCATCAAGGAAATAAGCTTCTACGCAGGCATATACGACCGACGTTCACAAACTATCGGCGGAGAAAAGTCAGCAGAGCTCATCTGCAGCAGTCAGTGAAGCTGCAGGCAGCGATCTTAATATCTATCAAGTTAACAGTCGCCACATCGTGCGCCGTGACTTGATTCACACCTGGGACTCATCATCAGCAAACACGATGACGCGAAGCCTGAGGTTCGGGCGGCAAGGTCGTTTACGCGCGCGACATGCAGGGTGAATGTAATACTCTGAGTCCCCTCCAGAAGTCCTCCCAAAAAAGTGACAGACACCTGGTGTATTGTACATGCACACGAGAATTGCCAAGCAGCCACAGGCGTTGGAATCTGTTCGTCTAGGTACTCGGATCAACCACAGCTAAGCAGATGACGTGGCTTGTATGCCATTATCAGAACGACACCAGTTCAGAGGATGGATGGAGATACCCACCCAGAAACGAAACCCTGCATCCGTTTTCCCTCTCCGTAATGCGCACGCTGAGGGGCATTATAATGATGCTCAAGGCACCTCTCCATGAAGGTAAGTACTGTGATTGCCATGCCCTCGCATTTTGCTGTACCGTCATCGTGGACAACTAGCACCTTCTCTCGTGCAACTGCGCCTCAACTGTCCTCTTGGTAAATCGCGTGTGCATGTACAATACACCAGGTGTCTGTCACTTTTTTGGGAGGACTTCTGGAGGGGACTCAGAGTATTACATTCACCCTGCATGTCGCGCGCGTAAACGACCTTGCCGCCCGAACCTCAGGCTTCGCGTCATCGTGTTTGCTGATGATGAGTCCCAGGTGTGAATCAAGTCACGGCGCACGATGTGGCGACTGTTAACTTGATAGATATTAAGATCGCTGCCTGCAGCTTCACTGACTGCTGCAGATGAGCTCTGCTGACTTTTCTCCGCCGATAGTTTGTGAACGTCGGTCGTATATGCCTGCGTAGAAGCTTATTTCCTTGATGCATGATGATCGACCGTCTCCTGACCTCACGCCTATGGATGAGATTCTACTGTCTCACCTGATCCTTCGTCGGCATCATTGTACCTGATATCAGAGATGACCAAGTTCTTATGTCCCAAGTCGCAGCTCTACTCGGCAATGATGTCCGTGCCACACCGTCAAAAATTAGAAACACCTCACTCTCAGCAGTGTAAGTGAGACTCGGGAATGTTTAAACTGTATGTGGATCATAAGTTAAATAGAATTACCTTCTCTCTCTCTCTCTCTCTCTCTCTCTCTCTTTGAACCTGATCTCATAGGCGCGACCTCGGCTCGATGTGAGACCGGCCTGTCTTGATTACCGAAGCAGGATCGCCCAGGAGGAATCTATCTTGATTACCAAATCAGTCTTTCCTGTCTGACACAACGAGACACCCGTTTGCAGCACTGGTTGTGAGGACAACCCAGTCCAACCGACCTTCATTCACTCTCTCGATGCAAACTCCAAGATGACGAGCGAGACCCATGTCGTACACGAACACCGGCATGCACGCACCCCCACCGCCGAAAAAGCTCCTGACAGCCCAGTAGGGATTACTACAACAGCGTCGACTTCTTCGGGTCCCATGCGACGCCGACTGCGCTCAGTTTGCGTACTAGCGCCACAAAGTAGAGCTGGAACGCCACCGTCATTGTTCAATTGGAACTCCCACGCACGCACGCATCGGCATCCACCACACTACCAAGCACCAGCATCAGTGAGAATGGCTTCTCGTGCAACAACGACGGACACCACCACCATCCGCAAGCATCTCGCTCCTAGTGACGTCCAGAACCAATGGATCGACCACTACTCGACCAAGAAGTTCGGCATCGAGTACGGGGGGTACCTCTCCAACCACCTCCTGCACCTCGTCGTGGCGCTGTATGAACTCGGCGCGACCAAGCACCAGATCGACGATTTCGCCGAACATTACGCGAAAAAGAAGCTGGAACCGGTTACGCCGAGCCACGAAGATCCATACGATGTCGTCACGGTGGACGAGATCCGTTCCGAGCGCGTTGTGACGCTGGTGCCCTCTGCAGAGTACGTTGAGAAGCTCCTTGGGAAACGCCAAGACTTCGATGCGCTGCTGGCGTTCTACGGCCATGAAGTCAAGTTGCTCGGAACTGACGGCGCTGTGAAGAAGCATCTGCCAAGCCTCGTTGGAGGCCTCAGTGGCGCGCTTTTGCACGGAATCATTCAACTCGGATACGCATTCCACATTGGTGGAGACCGTTTGATTGCCGAAGGGTTGGCGTACTTCCATTTCTCGTACCTCTCGTACGACGGACAAAAGAAGCACGATGAGTCTTCCACTGGAAGCAAGAAGGCGCTCACTCGAGAGGAAGCCGTGCATCTTGTGCATGCTGTGAAGAATCATGAATTCATTCTGCGCGAGGTGGATGAGCGCCTCCAAACAAAGGCGATCTCCGAGCTACCCCTTGGCGGTTTCCAGAAGAAGCTCAACGCACTCTCGGCGCACCCGGAGCGAGGCAGCAAGGCAGCCTTTGAGTTGATTGCCAGCACGTTGGATGAATACGATTTGTCGAAGGTCGATGGCAACTTTGCGATCGATTTCACACTGTGGTTGTACGCGATGATCGGCGGCAGTGACTTTGTGATCGTACACGCCGTCACATCAGCATGGTCGCTGAAGCAAATGGAGCACTTGCTCGACCATGACGACCGCGTTCGCGCCTGGAAAGTGTGGCTCCACGTGGCCATCTGCGCGTTCATCTTGGTAAAAGACCCCGATGTGAGTGCGAGCGATATCTGCGACCAGCACGCCGCGAAACTGGCGACGCTGGATCCGTGGCAAGAGATCATCGACCGCACGCTGGCATTGCAAGACTACCCAGACGAGCATGTCTACAAGCTCGTGCAGGTCGCGCACGAGCATGCCGCGTTTCACGGTGCCAGCTTTCTCTCGAGCGACGAGCGCGCGTTTGTCACTCGCCAAGCAGCCAGCAAAGTGATCGTGCATGAATTTGACCTTAGTAAGCTGTAAGGAGCGCACGAGAGGTTTTTTCTTGAGACTCGTGTCAATCAGTCCGTACGAGTCCGCCTTGGGTTTACCTTGCACATGCAATGCCGTGGATTGCTAGTATTTCAAGTAATTTGGAAATGAGACTCTCGATATACTTGTTGCTCTTTTCATTGAAAGTCTGGAACCGTTTTACTGCATGCACAAAGTTGCACAGGTCGGAGGAAGGGGGAGATTTCAGAGTTTGCCTTCAAATGAAGGTGATCGTGAGTGGACATTGCATTCACTGCGTTTTCGTGGGACAGATCAAAAGCGGTAGTGTGGGGTGGTAGCAGACCATTGCTGAGCAGTTGAGTTGATTCGTGTGCATGGACAGATGACCGTGGATGTGTCTGTCGTGCTCGGATCAACCGCAACAATATGACTTTTAGGCGTGCGTTCGAAACTTTTGGTCCTGCAGACGAGAGAGTGTTTGAATCAAAAGGCAACAAGGACACTCTTGTCAACTGACCTCAACTTTTGATATTTCATTCTGCAGCCAATCAAAATCACGCATAAATACTTAACGCCCAATCACGTGCCATTCGTCCACAACAAAATTCTTGTGGCGCAGTCAACTCGCCAAAAACAGAGTGTTCAATCGATTTATAAAGGTATTATCATTTGATTATTTAAACAGGGTATGCGATTTCACATACATTGGCAGATTCAGTCGCGACTGGTGCTTGCGGCATCAAGTGTCGACAGCCACGTCGACACCAACACGACGAGGAGGAGCTGCGAGTCTCCCGCTTTCGTTCACTCATCGGCGCATAGATAGATAGAGAGAGAGCGCGCCATGTCTGCCGCCAACAGCCACGCCAGCGAGGAGGGCGACTGGTCACCGTCGTCGTGGAGAAAGTTCCCGATCAAGCAGCAGGCCAAGTACCCGGACGAAGCGGCACTGAGCAAAGTGCACGACAAGCGTACGTGTTTGTATCTGTATGATGCGTGGATGATCGTATGTATGAATAACTGGTGTCGTTTGTATGTGCTTGCAGTGCGCACACTCCCTGGTCTGGTGTCGGTGAAGGAAATTGAAAAGTTGAAGGAGCAGTTGGCCGAAGTCGCCGATGGCAAGCGCTTTTTGCTGCAAGGCGGCGATTGCGCCGAACGCTTCCAGGATTGCCAGGCGGATCTGATCGAGAAGAAGCTCAAGATCATGATCCAAATGAGTCTGGTGCTCGTGTGGGGTGCACGTATCCCCACCGTTCGTGTCGCGCGTATGGCCGGCCAGTTCGCCAAGCCGCGCTCGAGCGACACCGAGATCCTCGATGGTGGTACGTAAACATTCGTGGGTTTCCGCTTGCCTTTGCTATGGAGTATTGCGATTAACGTACTGTTGCTGTCGCGTGTGCGTGTTAACGAACGTTAGAGGAAGTGCCGAGCTTCCGTGGTGAAAACATCAACGGTTACGAAAAGGAGAACCGTGTGCCGGACCCAGATCGTCTTCTTGAAGGGTATTTCCACAGTGCCGCGACTCTGAATTACGGACGATTGCTTGTGGACTCTGGTTTCGCTGATATCCACGATGCTGGCAAGTGGGACTTGGGGTTCGTGCAAGCGTCGACCCGCCGAGAGGAATACCAGCACATGGTGCAGCAAATCACTGACAGTTTGCACTTTGTGCACATGTGCGGCGTCGGCTCGGAGGACAACCACTTGAAGACTGTCGATTTGTTCATCTCGCACGAAGGGCTGGAGCTCGGATACGAGGAGACCATGACGCGCAAGGTCGACGGCAAGTACTACAACGTGGGCACCGATTTCTTGTGGATTGGCGACCGCACGCGTCAGCTTGACCATGCACACTTGGAGTACTTCCGCGGAATTGAGAACCCGATCGGGATCAAAGTTGGTCCGAGCATGAAGCCCGAAGACCTCGTGCCACTGATCCGCAAGCTCTGGCGCGACCCTGAAAACGACCCGGGCAAGATCACACTGATCACGCGCTACGGCAACGGCAAGGTCTCAGAAACGCTCCCCAAGCACATTGAGGTCGTCAAGGCTGCGGGCTTGAAGGTGATCTGGGCGTGCGATCCATGCCACGGCAACACGATCACGGCGGAGAACGGGTACAAGACGCGTCCGTTTGACCGCATCTTTGGCGAGCTCAAGCAAACGCTCGAGATCCATCGGCGCATGGGCTCGAACCTTGGCGGTGTGCACTTTGAGCTCACGGGTGAGAACGTGACGGAGTGCATTGGCGGTCCCGAGGGCATCAACGAAGTAGATCTCCCGCTGCGGTACACGAGCTACTGCGACCCGCGCCTGAACTACTCGCAGAGCATGGAGGTGGCCTTCCTGCTGGCGAAGAGCCTGTCGATCAACCGCGAGCTGGCACCGCTCAACGAGAACGCGCGGCGCCGGAAGCGGTCCATCAGCGCTGTCACGTTCGACGAGACTGCAGCCAAGTAGATGATTCAACATTCATTCTGTAGGGCCAGAATTGTAAATGGGGAAAGTTTGAACAGCTTTTGACCATACACATTGTGTGATTGGTCAAAATTACTCTTTGAATAGTTATGATTGGTTCAAAAAGTAAAAAGTGGTGACCCAATGTGGGGTTGCACACTAAAATTGCGCCAATTGCGGAAAAGCAAAATGGCGTCGTGGGCGGCGCTGAACGCGGACGAGCGCGACGCGCGCCGCGCGGGGGTCCTGGAGCGCGCCACGGAGGAGGCGCAGGACGCGCAGAACACCGCGCTGTACGAGCAGGCGCTGCGCTTCCAGCAGCAGAAGCAGGTGGGTGGGGGCGACAAAAACAAAGTCGAATAGCATTGAGTGGTGACTCGTGCGAGTTTCCCCTGTCTAATGCCTGTTTTCTTCTTTGTTTAGGTGGAGAATGCACGAGATATCTACCGTGCGCTCATTGAGGTATACTGAAGCCCAACTCGACATCGCTGTGATGCTTCCCCTGTATGCCTTGCTTGGGTTTGGTGTTCTTAATCGTGTCCATTGAGTTTGGTTTGCTGTCGATACCAGGGAGATGCAGTGTTGAGTCCGCGTTTGCAGTACTTGTGCCATAAAAACTTGGCGGTGCTAGAATTTGAAGCGCGCGCATATGACGTGGCGCTGAAGTATTTTGCTGCTGTGAGTGCCGTGAAGACGATAGCAACCTGCTGTATGCGTTATGCCTGGTGTATTTACGTGTGTATGGGTACTGGTTTACAGGCTCTCGAGCTCGATGGAACGGATGTGATTGTATGGTACCAAATGGGAAAGACAGCGATGGAGACCGGGAAGTAAGAGGACTCAAGTTTGGCGAGACTTGAACTAATATCGGGTCGCTATGTCTATGATCGAAGCGCTCACTCATGGAATGTATGGCTTACTGCATAGGTTATGGCTCGCTCGTCGATTGATGGAAGAAGGATTTCAAGTGGATGGGTCGTACTGGCCGTTGGTGCAGACTCTTTGCGAAGTCCTGTTTGAGATCGGAGATTACGACGAGTACAAACGAATCGCCAGACATCTTCGAGACCACGATCCGCAATGCCCTTCCATTAAGCTGCTCGATCAAAAGCTTTCGGTATCTCCATGTGGGATCGAGAGCAATAACGTCAAGGAAACGTGTTCGAGAAGCACACATTTGACATATGCTGCATTGAGTGTTCAAGAAAGGAAGTTGCTGAAGCGGGCTCGAGGTCGGTTGAATCATCTGCAGGAAGTCACCGTCGAGGCGCTGAAGAAGCGGAAGGTGCTGCATAGTGATTTGCAAAACGACTTGGATCAACGCTCATCTCCGATGGAGTACGTCTTGGAGAAAAGTTCATGGCCAAATTTGGGGAAACTTTTGCTTCAGGTGTATGAAGATGTGAACTCTGAACGGAGAAATGCTGCCGCGTATGCCAAGATTCGGATTACTGTCACAGATCAAGGTGAAAGTAGCGAGCCCGATGTTGTTGATCCTGCAACGAGACCAACAACAAGCGAGGACCAAGTTGAGGTCATGGAGATTGACGACGACGATGGCACGACTGCAAGTCTGGGAAAGGAGGACGTGTCCGCGAACGATTCGGTTGACCTCGCGAAAACAAGCGCAGCAAGCGGAGGGAGGAAGAAGAAAAATCTGAAGCAAAAGGCTTCATCCATGGATGCGTCAACAGTTGCTTTGAGCGACAATGATACCCAAGATAGCGGAGTAGCTACAAGCGAGCTGGATGAACCTCAGCCAATCAGACGGAAATCGCGACGCCATGAAGAACGTCTACGTGAAGAGCATGCGGCCGCTGCAAAGCTTGCTCTTGAAAAGAATCTAGCGTATCGCCTTGAAGCGTTCTTGCCTGGAAATGAGAATCGCGAACAGACGAGGTCAATCAAAAAGTCTTCAGAAAGAGACACACACTGGCCGCAAGGATTTCATCTCAAGCTGGCTGGATCAGTATTCCAGATTACCGACGATGCAGGCTCTTCTCGGCAAGAAATCAGTTCGTTCACACTTATGGGGAGTTACGCTGTCGCCAACGGAACCAGCACGAGTGGCATTGCACAATCTGGTACTTCTGCCAAAAGTAATATTGAGGTCAGTGCGAGACCGGATATCAAAGCTTCGGCCATTACAAAGGATCATGTGTCAACGTTTGTCACTGAACTGCTCTCAAGCTCCCAAGGCACTTCGGTAATTTCGAATCTGTTGCGCCATTACCTGGACCAGTGTGGCGAGTGGGCTCAGCGCAAGCTTGTGGATGGCGAAGAAGAGATACATACTGTCTGCTTTTGGGCTGAGAAATTGATTAGTGGCACTCTTGAGAGATCTTTCAAGCCCCCACAAGGCAGTATTGAGTTAGCAATGATATCAGGGCACAGTCATTCTGCAACTGGAAGCCATGGACTTCAGCCTCGCACCAAGTTGTTCTTGTTGGAGCTAAAATTCGACATGCTGATCCGAAATGCTCCACACGGAAGGCAGCGCAAGAAACAACTGAAACAACTGAGCTCACTCATCGCTGGTGCTGAGAGCCTCCTGCTGGAGTTTTGCTTGATGGAAGGAACCGAAGAGGTGCATGAAGAAGACGTGGAGCCAAATTCCGACATGGTGCGTCTGTTTTGGGTTCTTGCTCGTTTGCATGATCGGAGTGGACGAGCCAGTATCGCAAAGGAGTATTACCTGAAATGCCAAGAACATTTGCTGATGAACCTTCCACAAGACAAGTCAGCAACGTCAACAATACTTCTTCCGAATCAAAAGCTGGATTCTGAAATCTGTCTCGAGATTCTTGAAGAGCGAATTTCTGGACTCCAGTATTCCAATGTGTGCTCAGAAGCACGCATCTCTGTTGCTGGTGGAAATTACGACCAAGCGGTTTCTCTTCTCTTGGGTCATTTTTTTCCTGCCAAGCAAACACCTCGAATCGCTGATCTCCTTCATGAATTTGAGTCGATGGAATCAGAAGACGCAAGTGACGAGCGCGGATTGATCGAGATAATGATGGAGTCCTTCACCAAGAGCTCAACATATACGGCCGACGATGCACTTTTGTTCCTGGTGACGCTTCTTTACCATGTGATGACTTTCATTGACGAAGTGGAAAAGAACGAAGAAAATGGCGGAGTTCTTTACCCGGAACAAATTGTTGAAAGCGGCTTAAATGGCATCGAGTTTATCCTGGATGAGCTGAAATCAAATGTGACTGGCCGCGTCGTGGATGAAAACTGCCAATTGCTGCTACAAGTTTGCTGTTTGAGTTGCATCAAGCCTTCGATCTTGCTACTCTTCGATTCCCCGAAGGATGTTTTTCAGTCCATTTGCTCAATATTGAAATCGACTGAAACGAATGAACCGGATCAGAAAGAATCGACGCATATTTCGAAACAGTTGAGAACAATTGATGCTGTGGCGCAGACGTTCCACATGATTCGTTCGTTTGACGAGACAAGTTTTCGTGACTTGTTCGCGAAATTGCCTTTACCTGCCAGCAAGAAGAAACAATCCAGAAGGGATAGAGTCCGCGCGCTTCAAGTGGAGCTGCTTCGCTATATGAACTGGTGTTTGAGCAACAGCGAGTCATGGAGTGCGATGGACTTTCCTAGTCACAAGAAGAGCACATTGATGAGCCATTGCCGTGCATTAATGAAGGAAGAAGAAGATATTATCTCTCGGCGTGAAGATAAGACGTCCCGACAGCTTTTCGGAAACGCGGCCATGCTATTTCTGCTGCTTTGTGCGTCGTCGCTGAGCGAGAATATTGAGAAAGATCGCAAGACTTTGTCCGAGTTGGTATCACTACTGCACAGTCGAATGGGTCAGTACGGAATTTGTGGTCTGAATTACTGCGATCAAGTCGGTGCTGCAAGTGGAGGAAATGGCGATCGATGCTGCTTTTTGGAGACTTGCATCTGGGTGCTGAGCAAGTACACCCATGCTAGCGACCGTATTGATGCAGCTAATGGGAAATCCAATGAGGTTCAGACCGAGTCCGAAGGTGAAAATGGTGACGAAGACGAAGACAGTAGTTTCGATACGGAAATGGCGCAATGTTATCTCTGTTTGTACGATGTTCACATCCTGCCTGGTGGAGAGGATCACAAAACGGGCAATTCGTTTGCACTGCTTCAACGAGACACATCGACCAAACGGCCAAATGCACTGCGCCTCGCTCAGTTTGCATTCCCGATTCTCTTATCGAGACCACCGAAGAACAATAGCCAAAAGAAAGAAAACCTGAAGTTGCTCAACGCAATTCGTGAATCCTTGAAGGATACCCATTCGTTGGAGCAAGTGCAGACTCGTTATCGTCCAAACGAGCTGCAGCAGTTTCTCGCGCCTTCCAATCTGTTGGAGTGGGACGATGGACCATTTCCAGGAGTTGACGACGAGAGAGAACAATCAAATGGGCTGGATAAATCGAGTTTCCAAGCGCCGCTCGACCACTTGTGGTATCTACTAGGTGAAAATTACATCCTTTCACGGGTGCGTCGACGTGGAAATGTGACCGAACTGGCGGAGATGGAGCTGCGAGTGAAAGAGCGAATTTCGTTTTTGATGACGGATGTGTTGTATTACCACCCTCAACGAGTCAAGTCGTGGATTCGCCTAGGAAAGACGATGAAGGAGCTTTACCACGCCACGTCCGACGCATGTGCCGTTATTTTGGGCAGAAAGCGGAAAATTGCAGCGCTTCTCGAGTATACATCGAAATTACAATCAGGAAACAACATCGTCAAGGGGGACGGCAGCGCGAAGAAGTTTACTTTCAAGGAGATTGTACTCGGAATGAGTTTGTTTGACAAAATGAAGCAGTGGACCGACAAAGAGCAAGCTGAAAAGGATGGGTACCGTATTCCTGTCGCAGACGATCAGATCGAGTTGACAAATGAGAATGCTGAAGAAACTTCGAGCTCGTTCTCAATGGAGGCGTTTGCAATTTATTACATCGTCCAGGTGATTGAGTTTGCGCGACGATGCTTTGCGATGGCTGCGCACTTGGCAAACCAGTCTCTAGAGAAAGCTGTTGAAGGAAGAAACGAAGAAGACAAGTCGGGCTTGAATAGACCACCGGAAGACGATGAAGAAGATGAGGAGGATCATGAAGAGATTGATGAGCTGCGAAATACTATCGTCGAGTGCAACGAAGAGTGCGGACTGTTGCTTTACAATGTTTTGCAAGAGTTTTCGGTGGTGAAATATGCAAGCATTCAGCTCTTTCCAAGTAGAATCTATACTCGCGTTGCACAAGCAGCGTTCACTTACTTTCAAAAAGGTCTGAAGATCTGCGAGGGCGTCGAAGATGCTGAAGAAGTTCGTTTTCGACTCAATTTCATGTCAGGAAAGACGCTAAAGAAGATGCGACGCTGCGAAGAGATGAAGGCAGCAGTGAATGCTGCAGAATCGATTCCGACACCGGAAGAGATCATAGATTGCTTTGCGAAGGCAGAAAAGGCGCATGAAGACGGAGAGATGGAGCATGCACTCGTCCATGCCTTCTATGCTTTGCAGGCCATGCGAATGGAATTGGTGCTCAGTCACCCTGTTAATGTTCCTGATTTGCGCTTAGTCTGCACACATTATTTTGAGGAAGAAGAGGAGGAAGACGAGGACTATAGCGAAGCTGAAGACACTACAGAAGATAAAGGTGCTGGAAGCCACTCAAGCGACGATGAGAAGAAGAAAAAGAAGACAAAGGGGAAAAATGAAGGAGCAGAAGGTGAAGAGGGTGCGCACTTTAAGATGACGAAAGAGTTCGTATTTAGTCTCCTTGACAGGGCAGAAAGAGGCGATGATACTGCCCTTCACTCTGCACGCGGATGGCTGTATCTAAACGTGGTTGACGCTTTGGAATCGATTCCGGACGAAGATCGCTACTTCCATCCATCGAGGTATGTGCTTTCTCAAGGAGTCTACCGTATGGATGACATCTTTCACTCTACTTTCGAGTCGAGCCAAGAGGAACAAGCACAAGCGCTTACAGCAGCACTAAGTGAGCGAAGAAACCCGTCTGGACTTACTACTGGAGATGCTCTAGCAGCTGAGCGTGCGGTGAAGGAACTCACTCCTCTTTTTGATAAGAAACGACCGCAGATTGTGGCGATTTGGCTGTCCGAATATGTGCCAGCGTCGAAGAAATTTGAAGAATTGAACCAGCGGCAGATGAAGTACGATCGATACCGTCTTAAGTACTGGCAGTTTTACATGCAGTTGCTCGAAGAAAGCGGTGCATATGGAAAGCTGAAGGAGGTCGGGACGTGGGTACTTGCTTGCAAAGAAGAGCATGACGTGATTGACGAGATGCTTGGCGTCGTGTTGCAAGCAAGAGGAAATGTGCTGCGTGCAAGAATTCAACGCTTGGCGGCGACTGACAGCGTTCCTCATGGGGCGATGGCTGCAGACAGCGAAAGTGTAGACAGCATGATCGTTGATGACAAGAAGCAGAAGCACGTACCAGCGCTGCTAAAGTTGCTCGCGAAAACGTACACGTACTATTTGGATATCGTCGAATCACAGCATCGCCTCGTGTACGTCCTCGACAACAGCCAAGAACTTCTTCTCCACGGGGAGCTACTACTTGTACTTCTGTTCACCCTGGGTGCAACGGAGTATCCAAGCGAGTTCCCATTTCCAGACAAAGCAGAGCAAAGCGAGGAGAACATGGCGAATCCCACTACCGAAGGCTTGAAGGCTGCGTCAGAAAGGATCAAGGCAGCGTTGCTTCAACAACGAAGTATAGCCGCTTCCAGCACCCTCGAAATGAACAGTGCGGTATGGAAAGCGTTGCTGGATGCTACACGCTCTTTCTGCGAAGAGAAGTGGCCGGAGCGAATGGGCAAAGGCAAAATAGCGAAAAGCCGATTGCGTCTAAAGCAACCAGCAGCAGTGGCACCACCGATCGTGCCGTCTACTCACATCGCTACTACCACCATCGTCTCCTCCATCACGTCGACGTCGAGCGCTGCAGTCACGACAAGTGAGGCTCTTCCCGTTACCACAACGACAGCTGCGAACCCCATCGAGATCGGTTCGGACCATGAAGAAAGCGCAATGTAATCATGAAAGACACTAGCTTTGTGTTCCTGAAACCGAAACCTCCGAGTTACTTCTTGGATATGATGAAGCCCCGCTATCTAGTTTGGCCAATCAAGCGTGCTGACACTTTCATTGTTGTGTAGACTGCGCGCAGGATTTCAAGTGCTGGCGAGCTATATCCTCAATGACATGAACTCGAGTCTCTGAAGAAGCGTCTGAAGTCAAAAATGAGCAGAAGCAAGATCAGTCCACCCAGAGCACCATGTGGACGCTCGCCTACAGAGAAAGGGCAAGTGCGAGATCTGATTGATTAGTCTGCGTTTGATGTGTGGCCCACTGTCTATTTCCGGCAGACTAATCACGCTGAAGGGGTACTGTGACCACGAGAGTGCTGATCCCACTGCTGGCCTCGACGCAGCGGGACCTGTAGTACTCGCATTCATCCCATTGGCGAAGAATCACAACCACGAAGAGCAGGACCCGTGGAGCATTTGTGCTTCGCAGCAGCAGCAGAAGGCGGTACAATGCTGCACCATGTGCCACGGTATGTGCCTTGCATCACTGATGCTGTGGCATGGCTCTGCTCTGACTGTGAAGCGTTGAATGCTTGCATTCGCTGACGTGCATTTGTGCCAATGCTGTTCAGCTTGCGAATCGCGTCTCTCGCGATGATAAGAAGCCGACGTTCGATAAGAGCGCTGTATGCGAGACCTACGCTTGCCCGACATGCGCCATTCGCTCGCGCGACGAAGGCTCCTGCTGCTCCAGCGTTCTCCACGTTTGCAGCAGACGACGAGAGCGGCACCAGCGTGGCTGATAACAGCAAGAAGACTCCTCCTCTCAGTGACACCAGCAAACTACGTCGAATGAGACGACTATTGGATCTGTATCGACCCGAGAAAAAGCAGGCACTCCTCGCCACGTCGACGCTCTCAGTCTCCACAGCGATCACAATGGTTATGCCTTTCGGCATGGGCAAAGTGATCGACACTGTCTTTGCCATGGACGGAGCATTGCATTTACCACACGCGATTGGTGGATTGAGCGGGCTATTTGTGGTCGGCTTTCTTGCTAGCGTTCATTGCGATAACGCCTTCAGTATGATTGGCGAGCGCATCACGAACCGTTTGCGCCAGGGTACGTACGAGTCCATCGTGAAGCAGGACTTGGGATTCTTTGATGAATCGCGCACGGGAGAGCTCGCCAATCGCTTGAGCGCAGACACGACTGTGGTCGGCAAAGTACTGAGTGACAACGTCGCCGATGGGCTATTCAGCGTGGCTCAAGCGGTTGGAAGCGTCACAATGTTGCTCGTCGTAAGTCCCAAACTTGCAATCGTGATGCTCGCGATCGTGCCTCCAATTGCGATTGGCGGCGTCTCATACGGACGCTTCGTGAAGAAGCTGACGACTGAGGTGCAAAAGCAACTGAGTGAAGCCACGGAGATCGCCGAAGAGAAGCTGAGCAACATCCGCGTCGTGCGCTGGTTTGCGAAGGAGAGCCACGAAATCGAAGTCCACAAGAAGAAAGTCGACGAAGTACTGGCGCTGGCGCGGAAGCGATCCCTGGCGAGTGCATCGTTCTTTGGTGGCGTGGACTTTGCCGTCAAGATGAGTATGCTCGGCGTGCTAGGTTACGGCGGTCAGATGGTCGCGGATGGCCTGATCACGAGCGGTGAGCTCACGTCGTTCTTGCTGTACACTCTGTACGTGGGGTTCTCGTTCGCTGGCATGTCGTCGTTCTACTCGGATTTGATGAAGGGAATCGGCGCATCGACGCGCGTGTTCGAGTTGCTGGAGCGTGAGCCACGAATTCGGTCGCTGGATTCCTGGAACAGCTTGCCCGAGTCATTTACGGGCCACATTCAGTTTGAGGATGTGCATTTCCGATACCCGACTCGTCCAGATTCGGAGATTTTCCACGGCTTGAATTTGGAAGTGAAGCCAAATGAGACGATCGCATTGGTGGGGCCAAGTGGGTGCGGCAAGAGCTCGGTGACGGCGTTGCTGGCTCGCTTCTACGAGTTGGACAGAGGTAAGATACATTTGTATGTTGTTGAGCATCCCGGCTGGAACGTCATTGACATTTGGCATGCTGTCATGATTCCTTAATTGTAAACCTGCTGTGCATCACAGAAGGATCGAGCGGCAAGATTTTGTTAGATGGTGTTGACATCGCCACGCTGAACCCAACCGAGTTGCGTGGCATCATTGGAGCGGTGCGTCTTCGTTGCTTGTCGTGATGAGATGACTGTAGCTTCTCAAATCGCTTTGCTTTTGCTTTTGCTTGGTAGGTTCCACAAGAGCCACCTCTCTTTGCGTGCTCCATTCGCGACAATATCGCGTACGGTTGCCAGGGTGACGCGACGGAAGAGGATGTGATCCGTGCCGCCAAGACTGCGAATGCGCACGACTTCATCATGTCGTTCCCAGATGGTTACAACACGATTGTCGGTGAGCGTGGCCAAGCGCTGTCTGGTGGCCAGAAGCAGCGTGTGGCCATCGCGCGCGCGCTGATCAAGGAGCCAAAGATTTTGATTTTAGACGAAGCCACGAGCGCGTTGGACCCTGAAAGCGAGAAGCTGGTGCAGGACGCGGTGGATCGTGCGAAGGCGGGGCGAACGGTGATCTTGGTGGCGCATCGTCTGTCGACGATTCGAAGTGCGGATCGTATCGCTGTGATCCTTGACGGTCGGGTCGCGGAGCAGGGCACTTTCGACGAGCTCGCGTCGAAGGAGGACAGTGTCTTCTCGCACATTATTCTTCAAGGGAAAGACACATCGTGTTGACGTTACGTGCAATGGGGAGACAGAATGTGACAGCACTGGTCCTTGTCAGAGGCTGTGCTGCTTCGTTCTTCTCGGTGTGTGCCAAGGCAAGAACTGTTTCCCTTCTGACTCGATGGGCTCCTCCTTGACTCGAAACCACACGCTCGCGTCTCAGGCGACACTCGTCGAAGCCTCCATCGAGGAGCTTTGGATACTTGATGGCGATTTTTGTTTTTGATGTGGATGGTACCTGAGGACTTCCTGATTTGCTTGGAGCAGGTCCGGACAAAGTTCCACGCGGACTTAAAAACGCTCACTTTCTTCGAACTTGTGTAAACCGTCGTGAAGCCACTGCGTCTCCAGCAACTAGCTCATCGAGCACAACCACTTTGGCATCCCCAATCGAGTTCAGCATCAGTGACAATGTAATTAAAAGAAAAGCAAGCATGCTGTTGTCTGATGAAAATGCAGCCTCAATGTGGGTACCAGTAGCGCCACGACAGCGTGTTGGCTCTTGTTTCTGCACACTTGTACTTGTGTATGGGGGCCACCTCGTCGCATGGTTTAACAGTGCATACTCGAGTATTACGAGTTGCTTGCGGTTGGAACCAGCTGTCTCCATGGCGTCATTTCCTCCTGATTATCTGCTTACTGCTCACTGGTTGCGCTCTTTGTGGTGGCGAGTCCCGACCCCGTGTACTTGCGCAGGATCCAGTCCATGTCCTGCTCCACGCGCGCGATGATCTCCTGGATGCGCTCGGGATCCGTCTCGTCCGAGTGGCCCGTAAAGCCCTACATGATCACACACAAGCGCACACATGGAAAGATGCCATTAGTTGCCCGGCAATTGGCAGGTCCGCTGTTGGGCATTGCACAGACAGGGGGAGCTACGTACCGACCGCGCAAAGTGCAGATAGTACTGCCGCGCATCGGGCTCCAGTCGACGACTCTCGCGCACGATGCGCCGATACAGCGCCAGCACGTCGCGCTTTGTCGCCGACATCACTGCTGGTGCTCTTGGATGCGTGCGTCTCTCGATTTCTGATGCACACAAGTCCAATGCAATGTCAATGTGCATTGTACTTACAATGCGAACTTCGACTTTGACAATAAAGCAATGCAATTTATTGCATCAATACCAAGATGCAATGCGTATTGTTGATTGTGTCGACAGATCTGAGTCGCAAACACAATAACCCTTTTTCATCCAATCACATCGCGCGTTTGCCAGTCTGGCAAAGCACGGAGGTTGCTCAGGGTTGTTTGGAGCTGGCCGCAAAGACAGGAAGCAGCTCGCGCTTCAGACGAATAATCCCCGCCCGTCAAGCCCCAGTGACTGACGTGGTGCCAGATCCGTTCAGGAACTTCACAGGCGTCCAGCATGCTGCAGCGCGTGCCTCGGTAAGCGCCTCTTCCGCTCTTCCTTTTCTCTATCTCTCTCCTTTACGTGCGCTTTGGTGTCGTCAGCGCCTCGGTGTTGCAGCAATTGATCGCTGTTTTTGCGGTGTGTTGACCATGTGCTGCATTGCATTGGGTAGGCTGCGTGTGGGTGCGATCGCGCTCGCCCAAGCGAATGCGCGCCGATCTGCGGCAGCGCAATATGGGGTCTACATGTCGGGCTCAGCGCTGCGCCGCGGGGGCTACATCGGCGGCGGCCACCAGCATCAGCGCCTTCCTGTGGCGCAGACGCAGTCGCTCTTCTTCTCGACGGCGCCTGCGACGACCAATAGCGACGACGACAAGGAAGTCGAGGCCAAGAAGCTGTCGAAGGTGGGCGAAGTGCGGCGGCTGCTGAATCTGTACATCCCCGAGAAGAAGCAGGCGCTGATCTCTCTCGGCGCGCTCTCAGTGTCCACGGTGATCACCATGGCCGTGCCCTTCGGCATGGGCAAAGTGATCGACGCCGTCACGGCCGCGGATGCAGCGCTGAACCTGCCGTACGTGATCGGCGGTCTCGGCGGTCTCTTCTTCGTGGGTTCGATCGCGAATGTCGTGCGCGTCGATGTTACCAACATGATTGGCGAGCGGATCACTAACCGACTGCGCCAGGACACGTACGAGTCGATCATGAAGCAGGACCTGGGCTTCTTCGACTCGTCGAGAACGGGCGAACTCATTAATCGCTTGAGCGCAGACACGACGCTGATCGGCAAAGTGCTGAGTGACAACGTCGCCAATGGCTTGCGCAGCGGCGGTCAAGCGATCGGGAGTGTCACGATGCTATTCGTGACGTGTCCGAAGCTCGCGATGGTGATGCTCGCGATCGTGCCTCCAATTGCGATTGGCGGCGTCTCATACGGACGCTTCGTGAAGAAGCTGACGACTGAGGTGCAAAAGCAACTGAGTGAAGCCACGGAGATCGCCGAAGAGAAGCTGAGCAACATCCGCGTCGTGCGCTGGTTTGCGAAGGAGAGCCACGAAATCGAAGTCCACAAGAAGAAAGTCGACGAAGTACTGGCGCTGGCGCGGAAGCGATCCCTGGCGAGTGCATCGTTCTTTGGTGGCGTGGACTTTGCCGTCAAGATGAGTATGCTCGGCGTGCTAGGTTACGGCGGTCAGATGGTCGCGGATGGCCTGATCACGAGCGGTGAGCTCACGTCGTTCTTGCTGTACACTCTGTACGTGGGGTTCTCGTTCGCTGGCATGTCGTCGTTCTACTCGGATTTGATGAAGGGAATCGGCGCATCGACGCGCGTGTTCGAGTTGCTGGAGCGTGAGCCACGAATTCGGTCGCTGGATTCCTGGAACAGCTTGCCCGAGTCATTTACGGGCCACATTCAGTTTGAGGATGTGCATTTCCGATACCCGACTCGTCCAGATTCGGAGATTTTCCACGGCTTGAATTTGGAAGTGAAGCCAAATGAGACGATCGCATTGGTGGGGCCAAGTGGGTGCGGCAAGAGCTCGGTGACGGCGTTGCTGGCTCGCTTCTACGAGTTGGACAGAGGTAAGATACATTTGTATGTTGTTGAGCATCCCGGCTGGAACGTCATTGACATTTGGCATGCTGTCATGATTCCTTAATTGTAAACCTGCTGTGCATCACAGAAGGATCGAGCGGCAAGATTTTGTTAGATGGTGTTGACATCGCCACGCTGAACCCAACCGAGTTGCGTGGCATCATTGGAGCGGTGCGTCTTCGTTGCTTGTCGTGATGAGATGACTGTAGCTTCTCAAATCGCTTTGCTTTTGCTTTTGCTTGGTAGGTTCCACAAGAGCCACCTCTCTTTGCGTGCTCCATTCGCGACAATATCGCGTACGGTTGCCAGGGTGACGCGACGGAAGAGGATGTGATCCGTGCCGCCAAGACTGCGAATGCGCACGACTTCATCATGTCGTTCCCAGATGGTTACAACACGATTGTCGGTGAGCGTGGCCAAGCGCTGTCTGGTGGCCAGAAGCAGCGTGTGGCCATCGCGCGCGCGCTGATCAAGGAGCCAAAGATTTTGATTTTAGACGAAGCCACGAGCGCGTTGGACCCTGAAAGCGAGAAGCTGGTGCAGGACGCGGTGGATCGTGCGAAGGCGGGGCGAACGGTGATCTTGGTGGCGCATCGTCTGTCGACGATTCGAAGTGCGGATCGTATCGCTGTGATCCTTGACGGTCGGGTCGCGGAGCAGGGCACTTTCGACGAGCTCGCGTCGAAGGAGGACAGTGTCTTCTCGCAGGTGGTTCTCCATGGACAAAACTAGGACACAGAGGAGTGAAATAAAGTAGCCGTATATAGATGAAAGAAACTCAAACCTTGTTGGCGCATTTTGTTTCTGTATTGTGGCAAAAAGACACGTCTCGACCGAGTGACTGGGATATAGAGAACACCTTCACCATTCTGTTCGTCTCGAATATCAGACATCCTTCACGATATAGAAGCATTCGCGCCGGCACACCTGCAACCAAACCTATTCTGTTAGCTGATTGACCCATCGATGCATGAATTGGCACCGAAGTACTCACATTGATCGCAGGTAGTCCTTGGTGTAGTCGTCAAGTGGGAGTCCACCACTTCGTACTGCTGCAGCACCACTACCGGCAGGCTTTCCTCCAAATTTCCCCGCGTCGACACCTTCAAAGCTTGCGTTTCTATCCAGCGACTCCTTCGACCACTGGGAAGTCTCAGGAAGGCTCACTGCTGATTCTGACGACGGATAAGTCGTGAAGTTGCGGACTAGCTCCTTCTCCTTGCTGTCTAAAGGTCTCGGTACCACTTCTGACGGCAACTGTGTTGGAAACAAGTGCTCGTATAAAAATGTCAACACCTCATCATGGCTCAACAATCGCTCGATCAAACGAACGCGGTCGGCTGCCGTAAAATCTTCAAAGTCTGGTCCCACGTCGTATTTCTGGTTTCGAATCCTGCCAGCAGTTGAACCCTGCAGTCCAGACTTGTCTTGCTTTCGATCGAAACCTGTCGAGATCCCATTTCGTCGCTTGATTACTTCCTCTTTGACGGACTCGACACACTGGATGAAGAAATTTTCCAGATGTGAGCGCTCTTGTTCGTCTTTGCCAAGATACCGCTGCTGCTTCATCATGACCAGCTCTTGATTCTTCTGTTGCAATTCTCGTTTCAAGGCTTTCAGTTGCCGCTTCATTTTCTCCTCACGTTCCTCAAACATTGTCGGAGAGAGTGCGGATGCTTCCTGATTCAAATAAGGCAACCCACCAGGAGATCTACCTGGAACCGAGCTCTCTGAATTTATCTTTGTCTGCTTTCTTGACATTGCTGCGCTGCCTTTATTCTGCGACTCAAAGCTGGAAGCATGCTGTTCTCAACGCCAGTGTTCGCTGGGGACGAGATGCGCACATCAAGCTCAGCGCGCAACAGCTTGTTTTGCTTCTTGCACGCCTTGAGCTGCTTCTCTAACCAATTTCGGTCCTCTTCAATCGCTTCCAGTTTCTCTTTCATGTGTTTCAGGTCCCTCGTCATTGACGTCGTAAATGCATCCAGTCTCAGCGCTTCTTTGCAGTACCAGTCTCGCTCCTCTTCTGTCTTTTTGATCTTCTCAGTCTTGTTTTCCATCGTTTCGTTGCGATACATCTTCTCCCGCATGCCATGGAGCTCTTTTTGGACATTGTACATGTGCGCTCGGTATGCAGCAAGAAAATCTTTCTTCTGGCGGCCAAGCACTGCGCTGATCTACCGATTGGAAAAAGCATTCGAAGAGTTCACACGTGAAACAAACTCATTAACAGCACACCAGAGCTTTTCGTACCTTTTCAGAAAGAGACCCAACAACTTCGTGAAGCTGGGCATGCCTCTCTCGGACAACGGCCATTCTACTCGCCACGAACCATGGCAGCAATTACACCCGCGAAAACGTGGTCAGACAATTAGTAGTCACATCAAACGATCGGTGCGTCATGAACTGGCGTACGCTTCGGGTTCTTCAACGAGTTTCCTTGGCTGCGGTTGTCCATTGTCACTTCCACCACCATTACGCAGCGACGTCAGGAAGGTATCCTTTGAGAACACCTCCAGGTTGTCTTGGCTCATATTGAACGCGGGTGCAACACTCAAGGAGAGGCTATTGAACTATTCGGCTGGCACCAAACACAGCAATTCCTTCAACAGCAGAAATAGCTGCTGTCTTCTCAAAAAGCGAAACCAAGCAGAAACCGTCGCGCAGACAAAGCGAAGCGAGCTTGACAATTGGGTGAGACTGATAGACTTGCTCGCGGAGATGCTTGACGACGACGCTTCGTGGGTTTCATATCCAAAAGATGATGTTTGGCGCAACCTCGACAGAGACGAAGCGATTCTTTGCTCCACCGATTTTTGCATTTCCAGAAGTAGACGTTGGAGCAGAAATCTGTGACGATGGCGATTCAAGCGAAGACTGCATTGAGCTCTTCGACACGCAAGATTTCTACACGATGGCTCGAGACTTGCTGCTTGTGAAGTTCCAGTGCTTCCAACCCGAGTTGAAGGTGGATGAAATTGCTCAGCGATTTCAAAAGGAGTTCGGCATCACCAAAGACCCACAACAACTGGAAGAGCGCTTTCAACTCCTCCAAGCGCCCGAGTTTCGCGCGCTTTTCGCTCTCTATCTTCAGGCGATCACCATGAACAAGGATGCGCAGTATGCAAGCGGCACGTATGCCATTCTTCCCGACTACCAGGCATTACTCCGAAGCATGAGGACGTCTTGTGAAACAAAATTGTTCCAGTTCATCTACGACGAGGACAAGTTTCAGAATGAGCCAAATGAGATGATAACCGTCGAGATCTCCGGTCGCAATTTCCCCAAGGTACTTACTTCAACCTTGACATCTCAACCTTTTGCCGCGCTTTGAGATTTCTCTGACCTTTGGCATAGTACAGCAGGAAAGTGTCAAAAACACAGCTTTGCCGCTGCTCCAGCGTGATGCAACAGCTTTGCACTGGCTTGGATGTTGGAACGCGAGCATCTCGACACCAAGCGTTCACTCACCAGGCAGCCAATACTCGACTCGAGAAACTGCATCTTACCGACGCAGTCGCATTCTACGACTCTTGCCACGTGTTCAACCACCTGGAGCAGCCGATCTTCGACCGACTGATGCAGTTCGCAAAAGACCCCACTCTGATGGAACGACTCGCGCTTCTGAGACAACAGCATATGGAATCTAATCGGATCAAGCAAGAGTCGAAGCAGCACCTGCACTCCATTTTCGTGATGCAACATCGGCAGCGGCTCGCCAAGCTAGAGCAGATGAAAGCCATTGAGTTCGATCGGATCAAAAACCAGCTCGAAAAGGCGCTGGAAGACGACATTCAGTACATTCGAAGAACGCACGAAGCTCTCTTAAACCACGAAAGGGCAAAACTGGACGCAAAGTACGAAGAGCAAATGGCGATGCTGAATGAAAAAATCGACGAGATGAGACACGAAACCTTGGAGCTTCAGAAAGTCTGTGAAAACAACGGATGGAACAACCTTGAACGAGACATTTTGCAGTCTTCTCTTCAGATCGAGCGCATCTTTGGTGCCAGTGGTTACTTGGTCCGACTGCTTATCCTCGCAGAAGATCTTGATGCTGAACCCCTCCGGCGAGCTTTGATCGCCTACTTGAGTGAGGCTGGCAAATTCCCTCAATTCGCACTCAGACGGGAGATGACAAGCAAGATGATTCCCGATACGACTGTGCTTGAGATACTGAAGCGTTGCCCAACGAAGGATCTTCGAGAGATCGAGTCGAGAGGGGACAGGTTCATCCATCATGAGCTTGTATCACGTGAAGTTCATACTCGAAAAATCGCATTTGGGTGATTGGTTGCGTCATTATCCAACGATAAGCTCCGCCAACTCTTTCTCCACGCAACCTCTAGCATCGAAGAACCGAGTCGGTCCACTGAGCGTAAACATGGAGTCCTTGTTGGGCAACACTTTCACAGCAGCATGTACCTTGACAGTGAGTTCTCGCACCAAATTGCTGCCGCTGTGGATTTCCCAGATGTGCTTGAGCAGGAGTTTGCGCGCCGACGGGACTTCTCGTGTGTGAAGATGAACAACCAGAGGATGGAGAAGCAAGTCAGTTTCTCCGAAGAAGACTGCGTGCTGCAGCTCGAGGTCTCGCATCGATACTGCACTGTCCTGGCAACGAAAGAGCGCAAGCAGGGCGAGTCGGGCAAATGGATGTACGAGGTATGTGGCACACGCCGCAATGTGTCGTCTGTTCATCTTCTGCTGAACTAGAGCGCCATCACCTGTAACTATCGTCTCTGCACTTCGTTTCACTTGTCTGTAGGCAACCATCGAAGTCTTTGAGGGCGATGGCGAAAGCATTTTACTTGGGTGGGAGGTTCCACGCGGCCAGGGCGTATCTCCTGACGAATCAACCACCACAGCCAGAGCACCAACCTATTCGACGCCGCTTCACCACGAGAACACATTTGGTGCTCACCACTGTCCGTTGTCAGCATCTTCAGACCATGCGCAGCTTACCAAGTGCGCACCATTCGTTCCCGGTCTTTCTCCAAGCCAGGACGGGAAATCGTTCGGTGTGACGTGGCAATCCGACGGCGGATTGGACATGGGCATGCTCCACGCCAACGGCCAGTCGCGCTCGGGCGTGCCTTGCTTCCGCCTCGGGGACGTCATCGGGTGCACGATCAACCAGGACGACGCGGTGCCGCGTCTGCGGTTCTACCTGAACGGCGACCAGGTGCTGCCGACGCCACCATCTACAGCCAGCAGTAATATCGCGCCAACGATGGCTCAGAACGCGGGCATCGCCGTGCAGAACCCGCCGCCATGCCTCTTCCCCGTCGTGTCGATGTACTCGTCCAAGAAGAAGCCGCAGATGCGCGTGCGCTTCAACTTCCACGGCGCCTTCTGCTTCCCCATTGCGGGCTTTGAACCTTATGGCGCACCAGTGTAGCAAAGCTCAAGCGTTTCCCTTCAAAAGTGCATCTATTTCCACCAATGAAACTACTGAATTATGCATTTCCAGCCAATGGTAATAGGTGATTTGCATTTAAAGAGTGATGGTCGCATTTTGAACTTTGGCGGGGGTGGCACAGTGCCATACCATAATATCTCCGACCATCCGAGAGATCCGACGCCCCTTCTCCGACTCAAATAGTCAGCAGGGGCCTTTATTAAGTGCAATAATGTAGGTTATGATAGCCAGCACTGAGTTAGGGTAGGGTAAGGGGTTATTAATGGGTGCATGAAAATAAAACGAGTGAGAGGACCATTTGACCCATGTTTGATAGGCACTCTTAGAAGGATCAAAACGGCCTGTAGGCTGAGAAAAACGAGAAAAACGTTTTCCACACAAAAGAAGACAAAAATATGCAGGAGAGATGTGCTCTCTACAGAGGAAATTGGCAAATGAGGCCAACAAACGGTGTGAAGAGGCCACTAATAGAGTTAGATTTTGTGGTTTCCATTTCCACTCGTTAACAAGCGCGCTTCTATGTGTTTAAGCCAGCTTAAGATAAATATAGCGCGCTTCAAAGGGATAAGCCCGCTTTATTTTAAGACGTGGACAAGAAGCGTTTGTGTATTGCGCCAGTTCCACTTAGCTCGACATTCGCGATTTATTTCTTCTACCACGCAGGTCGACACCGCCCCTCCCCCCTCCGAGCCGGTACCTGGAGGTTCAGGACACGGGTTATCCTGTGTTGAGGGGTCGATACCCTCTGCCGGCATAGTGTGCATGCATGTGATTGTGTGTGCATTTGATTGCTTATGAATGTGTGTGCTCATGAATGTGTGTGCTTATGGAATGTATTTTGGCGCATTTTGTCTCGAGTTTACGTTAAACTTTGTGTGCATGTTGTCGCGTTAACATTGTTGTACCTTCGGGCGTTAAACTTTGTGTACGACATATTGCTGTTAACATTGTTGTATAAACTTGTGCTTATATAAACCTCAATCAATCCAACGAAGTGTGTGAGCAAATCAAATCGTGTTATTTGAGTTATTGTGGGTTTTCGCTGTTGTCCTCGCTTGCTTCGTATTCAATGTAGGTTCGACGAACTAGAGCACGGCGCTCCTTATTGAATTGGACAATCAGCGATTGCGGTAGGTTCTCGCGCGGCTCGTACGTCGGCGCCCAGTCAACCAGGTAGTACGTCTTCTTCCCCTCCTTCACGCAATCCAAGACTTTTCGAACGCTGTGAAGCTGTTCTCCTGCCAGACTTCCTTCAGCTGTCCACTCAGCATCGTCGTTCGCGTCCGTGGCGTCCGCCGGTGGAGCAATCCACTCGCGTAGATGCTCAAGCTCGATCATGCGTGTGCCGCGTTTGGCGAGGGAGAGGAAGATGACGTACAGGGCCTCATGCAGGTCGTTTGAGTGGCTTGATGCCGCGTTGAGAGTAGTCCGGAGGTGGCGTAGCGCTTGATCGCGAATGCGGACACCGGCCGAATTCGCGTACATCACGCAGAGTCCCTTGAACTCAGCCCTGGAGCTGATGTTGTTCTTCGTAGGGGGCTTCATCTTGTTGTTGTTGTTGTTGATGATGTTGCAGGAGGTGGCGAAAATCAAAATGAGCACGATGAGCGGCGCACACAATGCAACACGCCTGAGCCAGCACTTGTGAGGTGCAAGGCATTGGTCCACGCGAATGCTGAGGGATCGATACCCTCTGTTGGCAACCAGCAAATGAAAGGAAACGTGTATTCAATGGAGTTAAAATGTAAGTGCTGCATACATGTGTTGCTTGTGTGAGAGCGTGGTCAAATGGTGGGTATTACGAGTCTGACTGCTTACTGAACACAACTAATTCAAGAACGTCTTGCGTGAAGCCAGGGGCAGGATCCAAAATCTTGCGTGCAGCGAGGAGTTTGCGGTGGTGTGCAATTTTATCGTTGAGAGCGCCAGAGCGATGGAGAACGCGTAGGTGCTTGAGCACGGCATTGCTCCCCTTCGACGATATTCCCCTTGCACGGAGAAATTCTAGCACGCTGCTTTCTGCTTTCGATCCCAGCTCCAGCACCAGATCTCGGTAATTCGGCGCCTGACTGTCGAGAGCAAAACCATCTTCAAGGAAAAGCTTCATGAATGCAACCAGCAACTTCGCATCCGACTTCTTCTGCTTATCGCCCTGCGCGCTCCACATCCGTGGCTCATGTGCGTACCACGAGAACCAAGTAGTCTTCAGGTGAGTTACTGCTTGGTGTGTCTTTCGTTTTTTTGGTTCGCTTGCAACGGGATCTTCTTGCTGACGCTTCTCTTTACTTGGTGAATGTGCCCCATTTAGTTTTGCTTCCAACGCGTCCATGCGTGCATCTTGGCGCTTAACATGCTGGATAAAATGATCAATGACACTCGCTTGGTGACGAATAATTGAGGATTCCTCTGTGATCTTGAGTACTTGTTTGCTTGACTTGCCTTGAGGGAAGATATCGAAATCGTGGGAGTCTCCAGAATCAGTCAGCCTGCTTCGACAACATTGAACACATTTCCTGCTCAACGTTGTAATTCAGAAGCAACGTCATTGCGGTGAAGCCGAGGGGACAGGCATCCAAAATCTTGCGCCTGTCAGCGAGGGAGTTTGCAGGGTGCCGACGTGTGCCAATTTTATCGATGTTGCAGAGCGCCAGAGCGATGTGAGAACAAGCGTAGTGTGCTATGAGAGATGGTAATATGCAAGTGATACGTTGTTCTCTTTGTTTTTGAATGGCCATACACATATTTTTAGTCGGCCTCCGACCAAATACGTCGGAGCGGCTGGTGCACCGTACTTACCTAAACCTACAGTGTATGATTGGTCGGAATTATTCAATTATGTCATTTGATTGGCTATATATATCGTACGCGATTGTTATTGGCTGTAAGCGTCGATACAAAATGCAAGTGATGTCGGAGATACGATGATATTCATCCATACCATAATATCTCCGACCGTCCGAGAGATCCGACACCCCTTCTCCGACTCAAATAGTCAGCAGGGACCTTTATTAAGTGCAATAATGTAGGTTATGATAGGCAGCACTGAGTTAGGGTAGGGTAAGGGGTTATTAATGGGTGCATGAAAATAAAACGAGTGAGAGGACCATTTGACCCATGTTTGATAGGCACTCTTAGAAGGCTCAAAACGGCCTGTAGGCTGAGAAAAACGAGAAAAACGTTTTCCACACAAAAGAGGACAAAAATATGCAGGAGAGATGTGCTAGCTACAGAGGAAATTGGCAAATGAGGCCAACAAACGGTGTGAAGAGGCCACTAATAGAGTTAGATTTTGTGGTTTCCATTTCCACTCGTTAACAAGCGCGCTTCTATGTGTTTAAGCCAGCTTAAGATAAATATAGCGCGCTTCAAATGGATAAGCCCGCTTTATTTTAAGACGTGGACAAGAAGCGTTTGTGTATTGCGCCAGCTCCACTTAGCTCGACATTCGCGATTTATTTCTTCTACCACGCAGGTCGACACCGCCCCTCCCTCCCTCCGAGCCGGTACCTGGAGGTTCAGGACACGGGTTATCCTGTGTTGAGGGATCGATACCCTCTGCCGGCATAGTGTGCATGCATGTGATTGCGTGTGCATTTGATTGCTCATGAATGTGTGTGCTTATGGAATGTATTTTGGCGCATTTTGTCTCGAGTTTACATTAAACTTTGTGTGCATGTTGTCGCGTTAACATTGTTGTACCTTCGGACGTTAAACTTTGTGTACGACATATTGCTGTTAACATTGTTGTATAAACTTGTGCTTATATAAACCTCAATCAATCCAACGAAGTGTGTGAGCAAATCAAATCGTGTTATTTGAGTTATTGTGGGTTTTCGCTGTTGTCCTCGCTTGCTTCGTATTCAATGTAGGTTCGACGAACTAGAGCACGGCGCTCCTTATTGAATTGGACAATCAGCGATTGCGGTAGGTTCTCGCGCGGCTCGTACGTCGGCGCCCAGTCAACCAGGTAGTACGTCTTCTTCCCCTCCTTCACGCAATCCAAGACTTTTCGAACGCTGTGAAGCTGTTCTCCTGCCAGACTTCCTTCAGCTGTCCACTCAGCATCGTCGTTCGCGTCCGTGGCGTCCGCCGGTGGAGCAATCCACTCGCGTAGATGCTCAAGCTCGATCATGCGTGTGCCGCGTTTGGCGAGGGAGAGGAAGATGACGTACAGGGCCTCATGCAGGTCGTTTGAGTGGCTTGATGCCGCGTTGAGAGTAGTCCGGAGGTGGCGTAGCGCTTGATCGCGAATGCGGACACCGGCCGAATTCGCGTACATCACGCAGAGTCCCTTGAACTCAGCCCTGGAGCTGATGTTGTTCTTCGTAGGGGGCTTCATCTTGTTGTTGTTGTTGTTGATGATGTTGCAGGAGGTGGCGAAAATCAAAATGAGCACGATGAGCGGCGCACACAATGCAACACGCCTGAGCCAGCACTTGTGAGGTGCAAGGCATTGGTCCACGCGAATGCTGAGGGATCGATACCCTCTGTTGGCAACCAGCAAATGAAAGGAAACGTGTATTCAATGGAGTTAAAATGTAAGTGCTGCATACATGTGTTGCTTGTGTGAGAGCGTGGTCAAATGGTGGGTATTACGAGTCTGACTGCTTACTGAACACAACTAATTCAAGAACGTCTTGCGTGAAGCCAGGGGCAGGATCCAAAATCTTGCGTGCAGCGAGGAGTTTGCGGTGGTGTGCAATTTTATCGTTGAGAGCGCCAGAGCGATGGAGAACGCGTAGGTGCTTGAGCACGGCATTGCTCCCCTTCGACGATATTCCCCTTGCACGGAGAAATTCTAGCACGCTGCTTTCTGCTTTCGATCCCAGCTCCAGCACCAGATCTCGGTAATTCGGCGCCTGACTGTCGAGAGCAAAACCATCTTCAAGGAAAAGCTTCATGAATGCAACCAGCAACTTCGCATCCGACTTCTTCTGCTTATCGCCCTGCGCGCTCCACATCCGTGGCTCATGTGCGTACCACGAGAACCAAGTAGTCTTCAGGTGAGTTACTGCTTGGTGTGTCTTTCGTTTTTTTGGTTCGCTTGCAACGGGATCTTCTTGCTGACGCTTCTCTTTACTTGGTGAATGTGCCCCATTTAGTTTTGCTTCCAACGCGTCCATGCGTGCATCTTGGCGCTTAACATGCTGGATAAAATGATCAATGACACTCGCTTGGTGACGAATAATTGAGGATTCCTCTGTGATCTTGAGTACTTGTTTGCTTGACTTGCATGACTTGATTTCTTCTTTTGTACAGGAACTTGGGATGGCGACAAGATGCGTAGACCACGACAACAAATCGGCAACCGTGCAGTCCGACTCCATCACACAAGTCTCCAGACGCTTGATCACTGGCCCTTCGGGGTTGACCTCCTTCAGCAGTGGATAGTGACGGATAAGGTAAGCCGTGAGAACGTCGAGTACGCGCTGGTTAACGTTGAATCTTGTCGTGCCGAGGCCCTTGCACGTCGTGTACAGCCGATTCTGCACATTCTTGATCCGATCTTGTGTCTGGGTGTCGAACCGCGTCAAGTCCAGCAACGAAATCGAGTCGTCAACATGCCAGCCGCTCAAGACTTTTGATACCTTGTGATCCTCTTTGGTGGTATTAAACACGTAGCTGAACCCCTTGTTTGTCGTGCTCATGTTCCAGGCCCCACGGTCGAAGATCCAGCACACGGTGAGGTCAGCAGATCCGTTCGCGTGCTGGGCACTGCCTCGACGGAATGAATGCGATGTCAGTTGCTAGAGAACTCCGGCGGCTTTGCAATTCGATCCAACAGCCGGTTCACGTGACTGTGGATCGTCGCGGTTGATGTCAGCAGCATCGGTATTCGGGGTGGAGCTCGGTGTAGGAGTCTCCGTTGTCGAGGATCCCAGCAGGTGTGTTGCCCGACGAAAGCAGCTTGAGCCGGCTGCTCAGGCAGATTGTCGAGGAGATCTGACACGGAGCGGCCTGCATCATAAGCGCCATTGCGATCGCGAGCAATGGACACGTGACGAAGTCGTTGCAAGGTGGATCGACAATCCTTGCTCCTCGCTCGTCTTCATGCGGATAAACCGCAAAAAGAACACATTTCCTGCATCGATTGACACGTTCGTTTGCGCACGAGCGTTAAATCAGACGCACGCCCGAAAGGACCATAGAAGACACAGCAAGCCTGCATCTGGTAGTCACTAGACGAACACGCATGCTATAACAAAAAATACATCATTTTGCTCAAATCCACCTTTGTACATGCAGTGGCTTTTTCACAAATCACCGCCCTCTCTTTTTACACAGAAATTCTCTAGCGTCCTTCCCATCTTTAGCAATCGGGTTTCCAACGATGCTCGATGCTGAGGAAATTGCTCGAGCAGCCAGATCTTCACCTGCCTGTAGTACTGCATAGCAGAATGACGGGCTAGCGGCTTGCCATTTTTTCCTTCGTTAAATGCAAGATACATACCAAACTTATCCATTACAGACACAAACGTTTGGCCTTTGACATCGCGTTCGATGCAGATCTTCACATACTCTAAACTTACCTCCTCGGCATCGAGGAACCTCCCGAAAGCTTTAACGGCAGTTGCCTTTGCCCGCTTGGTGTTGCCAGGCTGTAGCTCGTCCAAACCCATGGTTGCTGCGACGGAGAGAGTGCAAATATGCAAGTGATACGTTGTTCTCTTTGTTTTTGAATGGCCATACACATATTTTTAGTCGGCCTCCGACCAAATACGTCGGAGGGGCTGGTGTGCTGTACACACCTAAACCTACAGTGTATGATTGGTCGAAATTATTCAATTATGTCATTTGATTGGCTATATATATCGTACGCGATTGTTATTGGCTGTAAGCGTCGATACAAAATGCAAGTGATGTCGGAGATACGATGATATTCATCCATATCCAAAGAGAGGGCAGAATTCAAGGGAGAACATGGGCGTCGCGGGCTTGCTGCCGGCGCTCAAGAGCGTGACGGACCAGGTGCACGTCGCCAAGTACGCGGGGAAGATCGTGGGCATCGACGCCGCCGGGTGGCTCTACAAGGGTGCGTACAGCTGCCCCATGGATGTCGTGTTGCGCAACAAGAACTCCGACGGGTACGTCTCGGGAATCAAATGCGTTGCAGTGGGATGATATTAATTCGACGACATCACGATGCTATTTAAACCATGCACGTGTGCGCTTCACAGGTACTTGAATTACTGTATGCAGCAGATCAAGATGCTGGAAGAGCACCGAGTGACACCGATTTTTGTGTTTGATGGCGGGCATCTACCGGCGAAAGCAGCACTTAATGCCGAACGGAACAGGTTCGATTACGCGCAAAGAGCAGCAAAAGTTACTGCTGTCACTGCGACGACAATGCTGACGCGATTATTTGCGTGTGGGTGGTATTGTTGACAGGAGTCGTGAGATCTGGAAAACAAAAGCGATGCGACAGCTGAAGAGCGGAGATGAGAGTGGAAGCTACTCGGCGTTTTCAAGAGCAGTCTCGGTGACGAACGAGATGGTGATGAAGTTCATTGCTGTGCTGCGGCGTATGAACATCACCTTCTACGTCGCTCCGTACGAAGCGGATGCGCAGTTGGCGTACATGTCGAGACAAAAGATAATCGATGCGGTGATATCAGAAGACTCGGACTGCATCCCGTACGGCTGCAAGACAGTAAGTCGCATGATGAAATGCTTGGTAATAGTAGATCTGCATTGACCCTGTCGTTCGGCGCACGTTCTTGTATAGATATTGTTCAAGTGGAGCCCTGACGGATGGGCAAGTGAGCTAAAGCGACGCAGTTTGGGGGCAAACGAAGAACTCTCATTTGTTGGGTGGACAGAAGACATGGTACTGCGCACCCTGCGCACGTCGCCGCAAATTGCATCATGTCTAACGCGCTTATATGTGACGTGTAGTTCATCCAGCTGTGCGTCCTTTGCGGCTGTGATTACTGTCCGTCCATTCCCGGAGTTGGCATCGTCACTGCGTACAAATTCGTTGAGACGTACAAATCACCAGTAAAAGTAAGTGCTTTTACTTTGATCGCGAGCTCCCTTCATCAGCGGTATATTTATTGCGATTGTTTTCAGGTCATGACAGCTCTTGAGAAGCAAAAACACTCAGCTATTCCACCAAAGTATGCTGAAAACTTCTACTCGGCTATTATCACTTTCCGACACCACCTCATTTTCGACCCACGCGACAAGGTAAGGGTTTCGCAATGTTTGCATGATCTTGCGTTGATGCTGACCTCGTCTATTGTTCCCGACATCAAACACTCAGAAACTCAAGATGCTGAATCCCTTGACTTTGTCGAAAGACATTCTGCATCTGGTGGACAAGGAGTTGCACTTCCTGGGCGATATTGAACTTAGAGATGACGTCGTCGCCTTGGTCGCTAGTGGAGAAGTGCATCCCGTCACACTAGAGAGCTATGACTGGAAAAAGCTGGCTGCAGAACTCGAAGAGGGGAGCCAATTTACTCTGCCTCCAAACCCAAGCGCACGCTCGATGACATCAACGGAGAGCAGCATTTTAGAGAAGCCAGAAAAGAGTCGTCATGATTACGATGATCAATCCAGCCACGGCACCGACTTTTCCGAAGTTGTTGCGAGTGAGCGAGGTGTCTCACTTCAACGCCAAGGAAGCAAGAAGAGAAAATATGATGCTGGCCGAGTTGAGGCAAGTGAAGAGCAGCCTAAGCCAGCGTCAACTTCTTGGAATCACCTCGACAGTGTGTTGGGAAGCTCGGTGCACATCTTGAACTTCCGAAGTCCGAAAGTGAGCGACAATTTCAAACCGTTAATCTCGCTTTCAAATCACGCACCGCTGCGTCATGGAAGCAACGCGACAACAGAATTGAAAGAATTTGAAAACCGACCGGTTCGCCAAAACGTAAGGCGAATAAAGAATCCGACCAACAGGAGACGAGAAGAAAACGGGAGTGGGTTTGAAGGAGAGGTGTCCTGTCGAATTGATTCATCCAACACAAGCCAGCGTCCACACAGATCTTCTCAACTCGGCAGTAAATCAGCACCTTCAAAAGAGGACGATGCTGCAAGCACACCGGTCCCTGCTGCATCGCTGCCGATCACAAATAAACCCCTCCAAAGACCTCTACCGTTTGCACCTCGGAACACCTCATACTTTCCGGAGAATGTCGCCAACAGCAGCAGTTTAGGTGAAGAAAGTGGGAGTGAGATATTGTGGGCACTGCCACCGTTTCAAGATAAACCGAGGGCACCTCTGTCGGTGTACTCAACCTATTCACGAGCAACGTACGCAGAAGAAAAATGGGATCGCATACTTGGGGCAGAAGTCGATGAAAGCGGTGCGAGTGGGAGCAGCCAGATGCAGACCGTTCGTTCCCAGAGTACGACGAGCGTTGCTTCCGAGACTGCAAATACTGTTGCCTCAAGATGAATGCACAAGCCGAGACGTGTCATGGAGTTGGTAATACATTATGCTTAATTTATGGTTGATACGGCTAACTGCTGGGTGCGTGATCCATTTTGCTGCAGCGTGTTGTGGATCATTACTCCCCATGTTTCAAGCGACCTTGCTCAGAAAGAGAGTTCACCAGTACTTGGAATCTGCTGTCGCGGGTCGTGCTTCGTCATCTTTCATTGAGCTCATTGCTGCTGAAGCTCCACCATGGAAATACCCGTTTTGTATTGCGTCGAACGGAGTGGGACGCGATGCGAACGCCATCGAGGTGTTCCGACTGCTGCTGTTGTGCTGGTATTGGTGCTGGCGCGGAGGTTCATACTGATGGTGCGAAGTCGCGTACGGATTGTGTTGGTGTGGGTACTGCTGCTGAGAGTGGTGATTGATCGCGGGTGTCACGGGTGCAACCATCGCAGCGCGCGATGGCTGGACAGGATCTCGCGACGACGAAGAAGACACGAAGAAACTCGACTCGCCCATTGATTCCTCGAGCGCATGGATGCCCATTTCCGACTCGGGGGTGCCGCCGTCGACAGCGCCGCGGCGGCCAAAGCGTCCGCGATGGTCATTCTGCAGCGGCTGGAGCTTCTGGAGAAACTGGATGTTCGCCTTGATCACCATGGCGCGCTTGCGTCGCGGCTGCTCGCCATTGCCGTCGCTGTTGCTGTACATGTCGTCGTCGTCATCGTCGTCCTTGTCGGCGTCGGCGCCAGAGTCGTGCAGCGTCTCCATGTCGTCGATGACCATAGCGCAGGACGCATCGCGCGCGGCCGGATCCACCGCGCGGTACAAACGCTTCGGCTTTTGCGCATCGCGAGAGCGCTTCATGCCCACGCGCAGCGCCATTTTCGCGTCTTGGATATACTGATGGCGCCTGTCGGTGCGAGAGTGCGACTGAATGACTGGAAAGAAGGGAAGAAGGGAAGGATGGAAAGAATCAATGTGAGTGTCCATATGCGTACCTACCCACACATATCCCAGCTGTTTTTGCTTTTTTCTTTTTCGCAGGCATTGGATATGGGGGCGGCTGGTGGTGGTAGACGCATTCTGTATGGATGTGCATGCCGCCATACTTTGTTCAAGTATAACATTGCGGCATTGCAACTGACGTACGTACGAAAGAAACGCCAGCATTCTCATATGAAACGCCACCGCTTGCTCACGCTCATCGTGCATGCGCCGGATCTCACGCACCCGCAGCGGCGACTCGCCATCGAGTGCGCTCTTCACGCCTGTGATGGCGGTCAGCGCGCGATCGATTTCCTACAGCTGCGCTGCACAGCTGGCGGCATCGAGAGCACGGATGGGACGCAGCGCGACGCCGCGATCTTGCATGACGCCCGCATGCGCCTTCAAGAGCTTCTCGAGGACGTTGATAATGACAGGAAGCCCGCGCTGGTTGTGAATGCGCCGCTAGCGATTATGCGCTCCATTGCGATAAGTGAGTTTGACGGATGGCATGTGAAAGAACGCGATCTGCAGCATGAAGGGCTTGCACAGTTGATTCAGGAGATGCGAGCACAGAAGCCACTGGTTGTTGGCTGCTCGGTGCATTCTGTTACTTCTGCCTTAATTGCAGCGCGCATGGGCGTCGATTATATCCAAGTGGGGACGATGTTCCCGACGCCGTCGCACCCGGAGAAAGCCACGCCGGAGTCGATTGAAGGACCACAATTGCTGCGTGAGATCCTGGCAGAAATGGACGATGATGGAATCTCCCCCACACCGCCGCTCATTGGCGTCGGCGGCATCAACACGGCACAGGACATTCAGGACGTCCTAAGTGCAGGCGCCAGCGGCGTCGCGATGATCCGCGGCATCCTCGCGGCCGAGCATGCAAGCCAAGCCTCGACAGAGTATCGTAGGATCCTCGACCAATTTCAAGCATGAGCCTTTGGAGAAAACGAGACAAAAGAAACAAAATGGAAAAGGCAACGAACTAGGCAGAACGAGCAAACTATAAACTAAATTTTTGTTCCCATATTCATGTGCACTTGCGCTAGGCATTTAGAGAAAAGATCCCTTCTCCACTAAAGTTATCACGCACTTATGCGTAGCCGCCGTCCATGATGACGTCGTCGATCTTGAGGATCATGCGCACGACCTGGGTCGCCAGCTGGAGCTGCTGCTGTTTGCCGATCAGCGTCTCGAACACGTGCTGCTCCTTCATGTCGTTCGTGCCTGTGGAGTTGCAGTCGATGCCCAGGCGCGGGTTCTTCTCGCTCAGTTGCATCGAGCGCACCGCGGAGAGCGAGTCGATCGGGCTCAAGCCACTGTTCTCCGCCAGCGCCATTGGCACATCTTCTAACGCGTCGGCGAACGCGCGGATCGCGTACTGCTCGATCCCCGTGATCTTGTCGGCGTTCTCGCGGACTTCGATGGCACACGCGATCTCCGCGGCGCCACCACCGTATACGATGCGGTTGTTCTTGATCAGGTTGCGCGTCACGCACATCGCATCATGGAGCGAGCGCTTGGCTTCCTCGACGATCATCTTGTTGCCACCGCGGACGAGCACCGTGATCGCGTCCGAGCTCGCGCAGTCTTCAATCACGAGCATGCGTTCCTTGGTCGTGCCGAACGCGACTTCGCGCACCGTACCGGCGCGGCCCAGCTTTTCGGCGCTCAGTTCCGAGAAACGAGGCACAATGCGGGCACCCGTGGCGATCGCAATCAGTTCCAACTCGACGCCACCGACCCAACGCACAGCTGGCAACTGGTTCTGCAGGAGCAAGTGGTTTGCTTCGTCGTCAAAGCCCCACTGGCAGATCACGAGGTTCGCACCGCTGTCCTTCACCTGCTGGATCATCGTCTTGAAGTACTCCTGTTCGTTCGCGTACAGCTTCTCATACGCCTCCACGCTCGTGATCTCCAACTTGTGCTTGGTCTTCGGCTTTGGTGGCTCGAACGGGCACGTGAGCACACACAGCTTGGCATCCTTGACTTCCTTTGGCATCTGTGGGTGCGAGAAATCCTTGTCGATCACGATACCGTTGATCAGCGCCGTCTCCTCCAAAGTGCCGCCTGGCTTGCCCTCGACCTTGATCAGGTCAAAGTTGACATCGCGAGTCTCAAAGTTCGCCACCTTGCAAACGGCATCGACGGCGATCTGCGCCATCTGACGCTTGTATTTGTTGATAATCTTGGACGAGAGCGTCGTCATCGCAGTCTCCACGAGCGGCGTCGGGTCTTCTGGGGTGAAGTGGATGACGTCACCGATCTTCTCCAAGTGCTTGCACGCGATCTCGCACGCCTCTTCAAAACCATCAGCAATGCGCATCGGGTGCAATCCGTGCGCGAGCAGCTTCTCCGCCTGCTCCAAGAGCGCGCCAGCGAGCACGACGACACCCGTGGTACCGTCGCCAATCTCGTTATCCTGCGACTGCGAGAGCTCCACGAGCAAGTGCGCCACGCGGTGCTCCACGTGCATCTGCTCCAAAATGGTCGCGCCATCGTTCGAGATCGTGACGTCGCCGTCCTGACTCACCATCATCTTGTCCATACCTGCATGCATCCAGAGTTCCATTAGCATCACATACGATACAAACACGTATTTCTTTCTTCCAAAAGCTAGACGACTGGGAAATTAGCACGCACCACGAGGACCAAGCGAGGTACGCAACAAGCTGGACACCGTACGCGCCGCCAAGATGTTGCTCTGTATAAACACAAGAGAACCATATCATTATCCACATCCTTCCTCAAGCATACAATCCCAGCATGTATCCAGAAAGATCCCGTCGCATTGGTGGGGGAACACAACGTGTCAATAGACGCACCTTGATGGCCTCCACGCCCTTGACGCGCGCCTTCTGCTCCTGGTCCCTCAGGATAATGAAGGGGCGACCGTATTCATCAAAGACCATCGACATGGCTGCTGCTTTTCGTTCGTTCAATAAGAGAAGGAGGAAGTCGCTTGATGCGCTGCTGCCGTTTGGCTCTTCGCTTCCTGACCACAGCCGCCTCGAAGATTTTAGCTGCAGAGGGGTCTCACTCGCAGATTGTGCAGACACTTTTTACGACTCTTTTGGAACGGCCCATGTCGACACGTGACAACACATTGATCGCACGGGTTGGTAATTACGTCAAGGACACGTCAAATTAGAGGATTCTTTGTGATTTGCTTTAGTGACAGCCATTGCGATATTAAATTAGAGATGATGGCTTTGAGTTTATGGTGTAAAGTGAAAAAAAAAGACAGAGACTCAAAGATGGCTTGGTTTCAAGTCCATTCCACAAAACACGAAGCGAGCGAGCGGAAAGGTCAAGAGAGTTGCCAGGGATAGGCTGGTGTGCGATTCCATCTGAACGCGAGCTGAAAAGGTGTATTCGCCTTGACGCATCAAGTCGGCGATGCGAGAATTTATCAGATCGAGACGAATGCAGCGACACATATGTAATAAAACCTAATTCCTGAATCAAACGGTTTTTACTCGAAAAACCAGAGAATCAACCCGGATTGTTGGACGTGTGGGCTGAGTGCAGGTTGTCCAAGTTTCGTGGACCTCGTTCATTGCGTTCGACCGACGCGTTGTCAAGGTTTCCGGAACGCAAGCTTTCCATGAAGATTGGAATGCATCCAGTCCATCGTGCCAATTGCGGTTCGCCAGCGATGCCACAGCTGCTGTGATACCAAGTCGGTTCGAGACTGTGGATCACTGTGGGTTGACTTCAAAGACTTTAGGTTGAGTCGCCAAATGCATCTAGGCACTCCTGAAAGCTCGAACGCTTCTTCCCACACACTGCCGGACGATGTCTTCACGTGGACCTTCAACTTGGTGTTTCCCAACTCTGGAAAGAGCGACTGATACGTTCACCAAGTTGGGTTGAGCTGTCCGAACTTTGGTTTTCTATTCAACTATGTCTATCGCGGTGACGAAAGCGTTGTGCAATTGGTGTTATCGTGGAGATACCGCGTCGTGAGCTGAATGTGCTCGTGCACCAAAGTCATTGCTCCGTACACACTGTGGAGCTGGCATCGTTTCAGCTCAGCCCTGAGAGCGGTCGAGATGAATTCAGGGAGATGATCCGAGCGAGCGACGTCGTTACATGCAGCGAGCAACGGTTGCCCTTCATATGAAATGGCTACATTTAGAACGTGACTAGAAAGGACAATAGGCACTTTTGAGCATTAAGCGGTATTCGAGACGCGCATTGTGTGTGCTGCTGCGCGCAGCTATGAGCTCTTCGTGCAAGCTTTGGACATGGAGACAACTCTTGGTTGTTGCACTCTGTGTTGCTGTCCTTGTTGTGCGCGAATGCGGAGCCTCGTGTCCGCGCGGAACTTACAACAACAAGATCTGTTCGGGCTACGGGAAGTGCACGCCGCAGAACCTGTGCGTCTGTGACGCTCGGCATACCGGCTTTGATTGCTCCCAGCATACGTTTGCCTTTGCATTTTGCTTTCAATGCAGCTACTTCCGTGGAAAGCTTACAAGTACGCTTTTTATGGTGTATTGAGTAGATCGGTGTCCTGTTGGCAAGGCGTGGGTGGCGCCAGCGCGCGCGACTGACGATGCGCACTGCAAGGTGGAATGCTTGAACAAGGGGGTCTGCAACCGTGAAACGGGCGACTGCCACTGCATGGAAGGCTTCACGGGTTCTGCTTGTCAACGACGTACGATGTGAAATTATCCGCTCATTTCTTAGAGATGGCATATAACACTAATGCTGCTGATGTTGCTGTTCTGTGTGTTTGCGATGGGTGCAGTGGAATGTCATAGCAGCTGCAATGACGGGGGCGAGTGTCTATCGCACTTGAAAGGCGTTGCTGAAAGTGTTGTTGTTGTGCGAAGGCAGATTTGAAAGTGAGATTGATAAGCAGTTACGTTTCCATCGCTACACCTAATTCACCCCAAGGGCTCCTAGAGGTTATATTCGTAAAACCTACACATGCAGAAAAACGTAGTGAACTGATATATAAAACCTTGGGTACGTTTGAGGTTCAACCCATTGAACTTGAACTTGAAGTCCTGTAAAATTCCCATTAAAGTGATTGGCTGACGCAACTCACTTAACTGGCAGAAACACGCCGCCCGCGTCACCAGTCAAGTCCCCTCTTCAACTTGGGAAACTATTCGGATTGTGCAAGGGCATTCCCAACACCCCCACTCGCTTCACAATCTTTCCCTTGAACATGCTTGACGTTGCACTTCTCCATGAGGTAGCGGAGAGTCTTAGATGACAGACCCTTGGTCAGGTAGTCTACGATTTGGTTCTTGGACTCGACGTACTCCAGGACGATTTCGTTTTCTTTGAGTTTCTCGCGGATGAAATGGTAGCGGATGTCAATGTGCTTGGTTCGCGCTTGATACCCAATGTTCTTGGCGAGTGCGATGGCGCCTTGGTTGTCTTCGAAGACCGGAGTCGCTTCATATTGCTCCAATCCTATGTTCTTGAGAAGCGTGCGCATCCAGACGCACTCCTTGACGCAGTCACAGAGAGCCATGTACTCGGCTTCAGTCGTGCTCAAAGCTACAGTCTTCTGGAACGTGGCGCGCCAGGCAATGGGGCCACCGCAGAGCATCAGCAGGATGCCACTCATGGAGCGTCGATCATTGCGGTCACACGCCCAGTCGGCGTCGCAGAAGGCACTCAGCTTCGACTCGAGGCTCCCATCGTAGACGATTCCAACGTCCTTGGTCTTCTTCAAATACTTGACGACCTTGATGCCTGCGCCCCAGTGCTTCGGTCCAGGGTTCTCAAGGAACCGACTCAGCCTCGCGACCGCGACAGCGATGTCGGGTCGGGTACCGCACGCGAAATACGTCAGACTACCGATGAGCGACCAGTAGGGCTTCGTCTTCATTTCGGCCGCATCCGCTTCGGATTGTGCCTCATCACCTTTGCTGAGATGGGTACTGGGATCGATCGGAGTCAGGCTTGGCGCGGCATTAGTCTGGCCGAATCGCTCGATCACTGAGTCGATGTAACTCTTCTGGCTGATGCTCAGCGTCTTGGCAGAAATGTCGTGATGCACCTCGATGCCCAAGATGAAGCGAGCTTGCCCGAGGTCCTTGATCTTGAAGCGCTTGCTGATGGCTTGCTTCACTCCAGCGATCATCGCCTGGTCGTTCGACGCGATGAGCATGTCATCGACGTACAGACACAAAAGGCATTTGGAGTTACCCTGGCGCTTGGTGTAGACGCACGGGTCAGCGTCTGTTGGTTCGAATCCAATCTCGCACAGGCAGCTGTCGATGGTCTCGTTCCATACGCGGGACGCTTGTTTCAGACCGTAGAGACTCTTGCGCAGTCTGCATACGAGTTGGTTGTCATCGATGTCAGCCGTGTTTCCGATGTCCTTGGTGCCGAACTTGAGCAAGAATTCGAGCGATCCTTCTGGGACCTCCATGAAGATTGTTTCTTCAAGGTCGCCATACAGGAAGGCTGTGTCGACGTCCCACTGCTGAACATCCATCTGCTCAGAGCAGCTCGTTGCGAGGAACGCTCGAACCGAGGTCAATGCAGCAACCGGTGCATAAGTTTCTTCATAGTCGATGCCATGGCACTGGGAGTAGCCCTTTGCAACGATGCGAGCTTTGCACCGGACAACTTCACCTCGCTCGTTCTTCTTCAGGGCGAATACCCATCGGGATCCGATCGGCTTCTGGCTCTTTGGTCAGGGAACCAAATCCCACGTACCATTTGCCACTAATGATTTCAGTTCGGATTCCATCGCTTCCTTCCGCTTCGCGTGGTCTTCACGGCTCGTGGCCTCCCTGAAATGTTTTGGGGCCTCGCTTGCCAAGAGCGCATGCTCATTGGGATTGACGAGCGCATATCGGTCATGCTCGTCGTCGCTCCCACTGGCTTGGACTTGGTCGGTCTTCTGTCGTTTCGGACCAGAGTAGACCGGAGTTCGAATAAGCTTCTTTCTTGGTGGCTGACGGTCTTCAGGCTCAGGCTCGTTCATCAACGCTCGAGCTCGAGACCGAGTAAGCATCCGGGCTGGAGCCTCGACGATCATGTTAGACGGCTCCTCAAAGACGTAGTCCTGAGTCACGATCTCAGACTTTGCTTCGGGTAGGACGAGGCTGCGGTCATGCACCTCTTGATCCTCAGTCTCAGACTCATCGTCAGAGTCGGACTCGATGCTCAGCTGTTGGAGATCCAGACGCGAAGTCTCCATAAACTTCACAGTGCGGACAATGTGCACCAGCCCGGTGGCCACATGAAGAACGCGGTAACCCTTCGACGTCTCTGAATATCCGAGGAAACGGCATTTGAATGCCTTGGCGTCGAGCTTCTTGCGTTTTTCCTTCGGGATATGGGCGTACCCTAACGCGCCAAACACCTTTAGGTTTTTCATGTTGGGGCGTCGTCCGTAGATCAGCTCATGCGGGGTCTTGGTGTTGACTGAGTTGGGGATCCGGTTGATGATCCAGGCCGCAGTGTTTACTGCTTCGGCCCACCACTTCTTGTCGACAGACTCGTGGTACAGCATGCAACGCGCCATCTCAACGAGAGTTCGGTTCATGCGCTCGGCCATACCGTTCTGCTGGGGAGTATACGGCACAGTCTTCTCGTGCTTGATGCCGAAACCAACCAAGTAGTCGACGAAACGTTTGCTAGTGTACTCGCCACCGTTGTCGGACCTGAGACGCTTGATTTTGCAGTCGGTCAAGTTCTCGAGTTCAGACTTGAAAATCTTGAATTTGTCGAGGGCTTCAGATTTCTTCTTCATGAAGCAGACCGACACGTGTCGAGAGTAGACATCAACGAACACAATCGCATAAAGACATCCTCCTGGGGTCTTGGTTTGCATCAGTTCCTTCACGTCAGTGTGGACCAACTCAAGCACCCGCTGAGTCTTCACCTGTAATGGGGCGCTGTTCACAACAGTCCCCAAAACACAGCACACACGCTTGTGCGACGAGGAAGCGATCTCCCGACTTGGAGGGAGAGAAGAACGACTTGAGTACTTGAAGGAAAATTTGCAACTGATTTAAAATGCTTATGGTTCCTGTTGCTACATGTAAATGAACCCCAAGGGCTCCTAGAGGTTTTATAACTAAAACCTAAACATACACAATAAAACCTATGAATCTGATAAAACCTTGGGTACACTGAGGTTGAACCCACGAGATCTTCGAGAAGCTTGAACTTGAAGTCCCGTGGAAAATTCCCTGCAAAGTGATTGGCTACAGCCACTCACTTTAGGTGGCAGAGACACGTTGGTCTCATCACCAGTGCAGTTTCCCAAGTAGGAACCATCACTCGGTACTTGATTAGTACATGGATGTCATCACTCTGTACTGATTAGTACATGTGAACAACATTCTGCACTGATCAGCACAGAGAGCGCTCGTGACGTCATGGTATGACGTCACATGTGCATGTGGGGACTGTCGTACTGTAATCCCTTTGTTATTTGTCTCTCCACAATGCGCACTGAAGGTGGTGTGTGGCACACTAGATCTGAGAACAGATCCACCTTCATGTAATGGCTAGGTATAGCCCATTACATCATCCCCTCCTTAAAGTCACAAGTACCTTGCGTACTTTTGCAGACCTTTCGGAGCAGTTCACTTTCCAATCGGCCATGAAGCGACCAAGTGACCAAGTGAACCAAGGTGAAGAACGTCCGTTGTCCAAGCGACAGCAGACAGCTCCAGAACTCTTCGACATATCTCCCATTCTGAAGAAGAAGGGGGATCTCGAGTTCTACAAGGAGCGGTTCTTCAGTTGGCGTCGGATCAACAATCGTGATGATCCGAACCAACACATCGCAGCCCAGAGAGACTCATGGCGAACATTCGTTCGTCTTGAGAACGAGAACAAGATGGAGCGTCTTCTTCGCCGTGGCAATGCTCGTGCCCAAAGAAGAACTCCTGCTGACGACAGAGCGAATCCCAGCTCTGGTCGTCGTAGTGTCGCCCCTGGCGACGCTACAAGCGGTTCTCGTAGCTGCGGACCACGTCGGGAACATCAGACTCCAATGTCTGACGTGGTTCCCACGTGTCCGAGCTCGGTGGATATCCACGCCACCGAACTCTGTAGAAGCGTTGAGGGCTCAACCGCTTCTTCCCACGAGTCGGTCGATCCTCATGATCAACAATCGACTCAACCACCCAGCGATGATCTCCCTGAGAGTCTATCAATGGGGGTGGGGCTGAACGCGAAAACGATTGAGCGACTCTGGAAGTGGAAGAGTGCTCATCGCGCTCAGATTGAGACACTGGAAGTTCGCGATGCGATCCTTTCGGATCGGTGCGAGAGCCTCGAGGACCAAGTGAAGGAGCAGGAGTCGCGGATCGACTCGCTGACCTTTGGTCCCGCTCAGTACCTGGCTTTGGAGTCCCGTTTCGAGCAACGGTTCGAGCAAGTCCAGGGCGAACTTGAGCGACTCCAAAAGGCTGAGAAGGCTCGTGAAATGCATCACGAACGTCTACTGCGCTCTGTGGAAGAGGCAGGGACGGCTCTTGAGGTACTCCGCAAGGAGTATAACTCGCGCCTTCTCGTGCTGGGAGCTGTGAAGGAGGAGTCCTTCGATGTGCTTCAGCGCCTTTACGCCGAGAAGAATCTCCAAAGCGATGAGCTGTTTGCTCTTCGCAATCAAGTGGAGAGTCTTCAAGATCAGCTTGATCGTTTGCGGAAGATCTCGTAGGATCAGCTGATCCGCTTGGAAGGTAAGGCTTTAGTCTACCCACATAAAATGTAGGGTGTAGACGCATGCGTGTAGGTATGTCTAGCGTATAGGCATCACCATTGCATTTAACCACCTTGAACGGTCCAATGAACCTTGGCAGAAGCTTCGAGCTTCCCAAGTTGGACACTGCATGTTCAGGCAGGTTCGCCGTGCTAAGTAATACAAGATCGTTGATCTTATAAACTTGCTTGTTCTTCCTTCCGCTCTTGTCTGCTTGCTCCTTTTGCAGATCCTGAGCCTTCGCGATTGCGTCTCGAACAAACCTCACAACGGCTTGTCTCCTCACAACAAAGTCATCGACTTGCTGTTCCTCACGACTTGTTAGGTCGTTGAGGGGTTTCATCGAGTCAAAATTTGCTTTTAACTCGGCAACAGCATTCAGGTCATACGACGACTGCGGCTTATTGCCTTTAGCCGTAGTCCCTCCCCCACTTAAGGTAGAGACCTCACCCATTATGGAAGCAGGCACTCGGGGATGAATGCCATAGTTCACATAAAATGGAGAGTGACCCGTCGAGACATGCGTGGAGTTGTTCAACGCAAACTCGGCAAGAGGGAGAAACTCACTCCACTCTCCGAAAGACGTCGCATAACTGCGCAACACGTCTTCCAGGACACGATTCACTCGTTCAGTTTGACCATCCGTTTCAGGATGTGCCGCTGTTGACATGGCCAACTTGGTGTCCAGAAGTCCGAACAGTGCACGCCAGAACTTGGACGTAAACCGAGTGTCACGGTCAGACACGATCTCGACTGGTAGGCCATGCAAACGGAATACGACGTCTACAAAGACCTTGGCCGTCATTTCGGCTGAGATCTTGTCCGAAACAGGCGCAAGATGGACCATCTTGCTGAATCGGTCCACAAACACAAGGATGCCGTTGCGTCCGTGTTTGTCACGTGGAAGTCCGAATATGAAATCCATACTCACAGACTTCCAACTGTCCGATGGGACAGCCAATGAACGAAGTGGGGCCTGAGTGGAACCAGAAGGTTTCACTCGTTGGCAGATCTCGCAAGTCCTCACATACTTGCGAACCCACTTGTACATGTGTGGCCAGTAGTAATCCCGGGAAAGGCTGAGAAACGTTTTCTCACGTCCGAGATGGCCACCCGAAGTACTGTCATGGTACTCATACAAGAGTCGATGACGCAGACCTTCGTCGTTGGGAACAACAACCCTTGCTGTATCCCCTTGTTCAACCGCGTAGTACAACAACCCATTGTGTACTCGGAAGCGGTGAACTCGCGACCTTGTTCGAGCAGGCAAGCTCTGCAGTGCTTTGTCCGAAGGGTCCTTGAAATACTTCAACAAGTCCTGACATGTTTCGTCAGACTTGTACCCTTCGACAATGTCTTCTCGCACTGTAGTCGTTGCTTGCACTGCGATCGCTTGAATGTCTTCACAGAGTCGACACGCTCCGTCCGTGTCTTCACTCTTGGTCTTCGGATCATAGTCCGGACGTCTTGACAGCGCATCGGCTAAGATGTTCGTCTTGCCTGGCTTGTAGTGCACAACAAAGTTGTACTCTGCAAAGAAGGAGAACCATCTCGCCATTCTTTGCGACAAGTGAGGAGTCTTTACCGCTGTACGCAGCGACGCATGATCTGTGTAGATCGCGAAGCGCTCCTCGCCAAGCAGATACACACGGAACTTGACCAAAGAATACTTCATCGCCAGAAGTTCCTTGTCGTGAACTGGGTAGTTCCGTTCTGCGGGTCGGAGTTGTCGTGACTGATACGACACAACTCGCTCATGACCCTCATCATCGTGTTGCATCAAGGCGCAACCGATGGCATAATCGCTTGCATCGCAAACCACATGAAAAGGCTTGTCGTGGTTTGCAATTGCCAGCACGGGAGCTTCTCGCAGACTCCTCTTCACTTCGGCAAATGCCATTTGGTGGTCACTGGACCACTCCCACTCAATGTCCTTCTTCAGGAGCTGTGTGAGGGGTTGCACCAACGCTACATAATTGCGCGTGTACTTGTGCAAGTAGTTGGCCGGACCCAGCCATTGTCTCAGCTGTTTGACGTTCTGAGGCACAGGCCAATCGTCAATAGCTTTGACCTTCTCCGGATCAACTCGAACACCATGCTTTCCCACAAAGCAGCCGAGAACGGGGATCTCTGGTGCAAAGAATATGCACTTCTTCAGGTTAGCGTAGAGCTTGTTCTCTCGCATGACCTGAAAGACTTGACGGAGGTGGTCAAGATGAACATCAACGTCAGACTTTTCACCCGTGGTTTTACTATGAACGAATATATCGTCAAAGTAACTCGGTGCAAACCCTCTCAATGGACGAAGTAGATTCGTGGCCATCCTATTGAAAGTCGCAGGAGCGTTCTTCAAACCCTGTGGCATCACTAACCATTCCCACAGCATACCACTCGGGGTACTCACTGCGGTTAGTGGTACATCGTCTTCGCGCATTCGAATCTGATAGAACCCATCTTTCAGATCGATAGCACTGAAGACAGTACTGCCAACCATTCCATCGAGGATCATATCCTTGCGTGGAACCGGAGTCTGGGCTGGAATGGTAGCGTCGTTCAGCTTGTTGAAGGCGTGAACAATGCGCCAACCACCAGTTGCCTTCTTCACACAGAAGGTTGGGCTACAATGTGGAGACTTGCTCTCTCGCACATGCCCAGCCTTAGCGCGTTGCGCAAAGAACTCGTCGATCGCAACGACTTGTTCTCTTGGCAACGGCCACTGCCGTGTGATACAATACTTCGTGCCAGGAAGTATGTCAATCTCATGACGAACGCCTCTATCGAATGGCAATTCGTCCGGCACTTTGTCTGGGAATATGTCCTCATATTCCTTGACAAGTTCATACACGGGGTTCTTCTTGAGAGCGTCCCACGACTGCTCCTCGAACCTCTCCTTCCGTGTCTTCTCATCGAACACTTCAGCCTCCGTTGCTGATACTGTGTTGATGTCTTCTGCATCGTCAACATCGACGATCATGCAGACCTGCGAAATTTCGCCTTTCGCTAGGCTACGCTTCAGCGTCTTCTTGCTCATCCACGGCAAGGAAACCAAATCTTCAACAGAGCTTGGAGGATTTTCAATCTTCACGTGACGGATTACATCCACGTCACCACCTTCATTGTAGACCGCGATATTCGCAAACTCGCTTGAAATGTCTTGTGCTTGGACACTTCCTTCGTCACCGTAACTTGTACCTTGATCAGGGGCACACGGGACACTCTTCTTGCTGGTCTTCTTCTCTCGGGATGGCTCTTCGGCTCTTTTCCCATTCGTTTCTTCCACGCACATCGCCTCGCTCTTAGGGTCGATGGCAAAGGAGACAGTCCTTTTCTGGCGCCTGACTGCTCCACCTCCAGTAGTCTTCTTCAAGATGGGTACCGCTCGTGAACATGGGGGGCCATCGCACACCGCAATATCACGAGGGCCATCCGGGATCTCTTCCACAGATGTGTAAACCCACACCACTTCATCCGTTGTTGTGCAGCACAAGTCAACATCACGTGACTTGTCAACGGAGATCTTCATCTTCATCCAGTCAATGCTAGGTTGGAAACGCTTCAACCATGGCATGCCCAGAATCAGATCAAACTTGTCATCGAGGTCGAGTAAAATGGACTCGTCTTCACCTCGGAAATCTTCACACTTGATTGCCAAGCGCACCACGCGCTTTGGCATCTTCACAGTTGACCCGTTGGCCAACCGAATAACCATCGTCTTGTCTTCATTCGCATCAGGCATTGGTACTTTATGCCTGACGATCACTTCATTTCGAACAAAATTGTTCGACGCACCAGTGTCAACCAAAGCTCGTAGAGGCGTTGCAATACCGTCTACATGAACTTTGAGAACGATCAAACTTGACGTTTGACTGACACTGTTCTCACTCGTGGAAACTGCATGTGCATCATGCACATTGGGGCCAGAGTCCTGTGTTTCCACAACAACAGTCCTCTTTTCCGGGCCAGTAGGAGGCCCCGCCCCTACTGTCCATTCCCGTTTTTTGGCCCAGGTGACCGATCGAACCGACGACCGTAAGAACCGTGGTTGTTCGAACGAGCACTCTGTGTCGTTTAGGCAAAGGCAGTTCCGAGCGAAGTGACCCCTTCCCGCAACGGAAACACTTCCCATCGTTGCGAGGACCATTTCCAGGCGTGGAAATGTACGAGATATCCATAGGCTTCATGCGCAACATTCGATTGCCGCATTGGTCTGCAAACCCTTGGAACTTCGCTTGCTTCATGAACACGACGACCGTAAGAACGGTCGTTGGTTGTTCGAACGAGCACTCTGTGCTCGTTTGCCGACCCGGCAAAGACACTTTGCAGTTCCGAGCGAAGTGACCCGGCTTCCCGCACACGCGAAACACTTCCCATCGTTGCGAGGACGTTCATTTCCAGGCGTGGAAATGTACGAGATATCCATAGGCTCGGGACCATCATGCGCAACATTCGATTGCCGCATTGGTCTCGACGCAAACCCTTGGAACTTCGCTTGCTTCATGCTAAACTCTTCTTGCATGGCACGTTCAATGGCTTCGTCCAGCGTCTTGGGATACTCGCGGAACAGTTGGTTCCGAATCGGACCATCGTTCAGACCCGTCATGAACGTCACAACTTGCGTCGGAACGTCAATCGGCTCGTCCACGATGCTTGATACCAGGAAGCGCGCTCGTTGTGCATACGAATGCAGATCGAAACGGCCTTGGCGAAGCTTGAGGAACCCGGCGCGCGCACGGAACTCACTCTGCGGTGGTTCAAACGCTGCCTTGAGCTCTGCCTTGAAGTCTTCGTAGCTGTAGAAGCAGTTTGGATCCGACAAACGCTTCCCATAAGCCCAGCTCTTCGCACGACCCGCAAGGTTGGACATCGCGAACAACACTCGCTGCATTGGGTCTCACAGTTGTCTTGCAGTGATAGCTGCATCCAACTCGACGAACCATCTCGAAAGAGGTTCGTTCTCTCCGCCGCGATACGGAGAGACGTCAAGCTTCAATGGCACCGTCCTGAATGAGGAAACAGGGGTTGCGACCTGCTTCCGGGAGGACATGATCTCGTGGTGCATGAAGCTGACCACCGCGCTCTTCTGGTCTTCCGGAGACGCCGATCGAAGCAGACTGACCACAGCAGCCTCTCCGATGACATCTCGCATGCGCTCAAGCGCCATCCACTCATGAGAAGACAAGTGATGGAAACCCTCAATAGTCAACTCGACAGTTTCCGGTACTGCTGGACCGAGTGGGGTTCCTGTAGCATCCATGTCCACGACAAGGATGCTCGCAGGGTCTTCGGTCTTGGACAGGAATGCGCGACGTGCTCAAAGCCGCGTCGCCAAACCTTTTCGCTTCACTGGGTCGCTGGAAGGACCGCTCGAAGTGCTACCAGGTGTAAGAGGGCGCTGTTCCAAACAGTCCCTCAAACACGGCACACACGCTTGTGCCAGAGGAAGCGTCTCCCGACTTGGAGGGAGGAAGAAGACTTGAGGGCTTGGTGGTAAAATTGCAACTGAATTAAAATGCTTATGGTTCCTGTTGCTACATGTAAATGAACCCCAAGGGCTCCTAGAGGTTTTATAACTAAAACCTAAACATACACAATAAAACCTATGAATCTGATATATAAAACCTTGGGTACACTGAGGTTGAACCCACGAGATCTTCGAGAAGCTTGAACTTGAAGTCCCGTGGAAAATTCCCTGCAAAGTGATTGGCTACAGCCACTCACTTTAGGTGGCAGACACACGTCGGTCTCATCACCTGTGCAGTTTCCCAAGTAGGAACCATCACTCAGTACTTGATTAGTACATGGATGTCATCACTCTGTACTGATTAGTACATGTGAACAACATTCTGCACTGATCAGCACAGAGAGCGCTCGTGACGTCATGGGATGACGTCACATGTGCATGTGGGGACTGTCGTACTGTAATCCCTTTGTTAATTGTCTCTCCACAATGCACACTGAAGGTGGTGTGTGGCACACTAGATCTGTGAACAGATCCACCTTCATGTAATGGCTAAGTATAGCCCATTACATCACCATGTTCGCAGGATGGCGTGGGAAGTTGTCGGCAGCCATCTTTCCCATGCAGCATCCTTCACAAATTTCTTCAACTGCGTCATCGCTAGTGATCGCAGGGAGTCCATCAGCCATCGTTCTGAGATGCTGGTATCTCTTGTACGGAATGTGCCCGAGCTTGGCATGCATAACCATCCACGGTGAGTTGGCACTGCCATTCGCTGCGTGGCACTCTTCTTTGAGCACGGTGTGAACCTTGTAGACACTACCGTCGCGCTTCCCGGTCATGACCGTCTCGTGGCCGAACTTGAAGACGCACTTGTCTCGAATGAACTCGGCTCTCACTCCCTTCTCGGCGAGCTTCGACACCGAGAGTAGGTTCCCATCGAGGGCTGGGATGTAGAGCACATTCGAGAGTGTGATCTCGATGTCATCTTCCATCTTAAGGTAAGCCTCTCCGATGCCCACCGCGTCGATCTTCGTGCCATCGGCGATAACGATCTGGATCGGAGCCTTCAGAGTCGTCAGCTTCACAAATTTCTCGCGTCGACTTGTCATGTGCGAGCTGGCTCTTGAGTCCACCAGCCACACAGACTTGTCGAGGCCCATCGCAGCTGCAAAGGCGTACCGGTGCTCGGTCCTTTCAGCAGCTCGGCGGCCCTGCTGGTCTTCAAACTTCTTCTTGCGGCAGTCGGCTTCCTTGTGCCCGACCTTCTTGCAGAAGTTGCACTTGCCGTTGAATCGCTTTGGACCGTTCGAGATGTCGTGGCGGTCGCGGCATTCGTGACGGCGCTTATTGATAACAAAAGCGTTCTCAGTTGGAGCACGATCGTAGCCACTGGGGTCGGCCCCGTAGAGTGACTCGATCACTTGCATCAACCCGAGGTTCGGCGTGTTCTCCAGAACACTGGAGATCATTCGGTACTCGTCCGGGAGGCTACCGAGGAGGAGCACGATCTGGCGGCTCTCATCAAGAACCTCTCCAATCGTCTCGAGCTTCGTCACCAGTTCCTTGAAACGGTCGACGTGCTCAGCGAAGCGCGTGCCGGACTCCATCTTGAAGCTGTGCATCCTCTTGGTGATGAGAATGCGGTTCTTCAAGGTATTGCGGTTGAACTGCTCCTCGAGGAGTTTCCACGCTTGGTCCGCTGTCAGCGCCGCTCGGATGTACACTTGGTACGTGATGCTGACTTCACCAGCGATCACACCAAGGGCCTTCAAATCGTCTTCCTTCCACTTGTTTGTCGTGCGGTCGCTCACACTGTCCATGTCGGCACGGATGATGTGCGGCAACAGTCCCTTGCGAGCGAGCTTCATCCGCATGTTGAACTCCCAGTGGAAGTAGTTGTCTTCGTTAAGCTTGTCCACGGCGGAGGAGGAGCTTGGGCTCATAACCACTTGAAAGGCGTTGCTGAAAGTGTTGTTGTTGTGCGAAGGCAGATTTGAAAGTGAGATTGATAAGCAGTTACGTTTCCATCGCTACACCTAATTCACCCCAAGGGCTCCTAGAGGTTATATTCGTAAAACCTACACATGCAGAAAAAACGTAGTGAGCTGATATATAAAACCTTGGGTACGTTTGAGGTTCAACCCATTGAACTTGAACTTGAAGTCCTGTAAAATTCCCATTAAAGTGATTGGCTGACGCAACTCACTTAACTGGCAGAAACACGCCGCCCGCGTCACCAGTCAAGTTCCCTCTTCAACTTGGGAAACTATTCGGATTGTGCAAGGGCATTCCCAACAATCGCTTCAAGAACCATCGAAGAGGTTTATCGTGGGTGCCGAAGCGATCTACGATAACATGTGGGACGCAGACATGATGTATGGCTGTAAATGCCGAAAGGGGCGACATGGATACGATTGCTCCAAAAGTAAGCACTCTGTGCGGTCCTGATCAAATTGATTGGAACTGACAGCTCTCTTTCCACTTTAGGATCGTGTCCACGGGGGGACGACCCGCTGACAGGCAATCAAGTGAACGAGGTTCAGGTTCTCCGCTGCACGGGAAAAGGCGGCTACTTTCTCCTCTACTTCAATGGCGAAGGCGCACGAGTGCCCTTCGACGCATCGGAAGCGCAGCTCGCAGTCGCTCTCCGATCGATCAAGACGTTGCCGATCGTCAAAGTCACATACACCGTGCCAGGGACTGTGTGCAGCAGTGCGGCGATGAATGCTGTCCTCATCGAGTTCACGGACGAATTTGGGCCGTGCGTTGTGCTCTTGACCCTTGCTTTGCTTCTGGGCTTGCGAGAAAAAAGCATGGCTGACCACTGCTTCTACTGCTGTTTTTGTTCCGCTACCATCGCTTGTGCTTTCGCAGACAACCTCCTATTAAAGTGCTTGGTGTCGTCTCTGGAACGCCGATCCTCACTGGTGGCGACGTCTTCGCTGCTTCGGGAGGAGCTGTCATGGCGGGACGCATCTCGACCAGAGGCAACAAAGAGTGGGAATTCTGCAGCAATCGAGGCGACTGCGACGAAGGTAACTTGATGTTGAAAAACTCAAGCGCACTGAGTGAATGGCTGGCTTTGTGACTTACCTTTCGTCGTTTGTTTCCTTATACGGTCCTAGAAACGGGTGTTTGCAACTGCTACTTGGTGCCGATGCCCGGATATCGCTCTAGCGATGGATACGGGAACGTTGGAGTCCGTGGCGACTGTGGTGCTGCCAACGACAAAAACAAGTACGGTGGTCCGATCAAGTCCTGTGTGGGAGAACTGGCCTGCAGCGGTCATGGCTACTGCACGGGCAGTCCATCATTTCGGTGTATGTGCGAAGAAGGCTGGACGAGTGGCGATTGCTCCTGGCGTACGTCGGCTGCTATGTTGTTTAGTTGCATGCCTCTGAAATTGAAGATTCGCTCTTCCTTTTGTATTGGCCACATGCGAATGCAGGTACATGCCCAAAAGGACCGTCGTGGTTTCGTCAGCCGACAACCTCGAACACGGTTCACAACCAATGGACGACGTGCTCAGATGCTGGGATTTGTGGCAAAGCTGTCGGAGAGCGCCGATGCTACTCGCCATTCACCGGGGACGCGTGCGAGCACAGTAAGTTTTGATTTTGTCCGTGGTCACTCTAACTTTCTTGTTGTTGGTCTTGAGATTTGTAAGTCGCATTTGTGAATTGCTGACCTTGTTTGAAATGCCTTAAAAGTGGGATGCCCAGGGGAGCCAGCCTGCTATGGCCACGGCCAATGCATGAGTATCCGACAACTTTCGCTTGAAGCTGACGTTGACAGTCCGTTACTGCGGTTTGACTATGGAGTCGACCCCAATAGCGCGCAGACGTATGATCGAGATTCAGTCTTGGGGTGCAAATGCGACCCAGGCTACGAAGGGTACGATTGCAGTCAGCGTAAGTTGAACCTGAAGCTGCTTTGAAACTGATTCGCGAGCCACTTACAATCTCCAATTTTTGTGAACTGGTTGGTTCAGGGAGTTGTCCTCGTGGCGACGATCCAGCTACGACTGGTCAGGTGGATGAGATCCAGCTGCTGAAATGCATCGCCACGGGAGGCACCTTCCAATTGCTCTATCGCACGTCCTTCTCAGCTGATATCCCCTTTGACGCGACACCGAGTGCGCTTCGTGACATCTTGATTACATCGCTACATTTTGAGGACGTTGTGGTGGAATACAGTGTTGGCCAACTCGCATGTTCTCCTGCAACGGCAACGACCAAGAACGTCATCAAGGTCACGTTCCCGATCGACCACGGCGATCTCCCGCCACTCGGCGCCGACACAACGTCATCAACTTTGAGCACCGCAACTCCGCCCAAAGGAACGATCGTTCTCGCCGAAAATGGTGCGACGATTGACGGCTTCGCAAGCCAGACTGGCACGAGAGAAAACGCCGTGTGCTCCAACAAAGGTATCTGCAACAGCGAGTTGGGTCTTTGCATGTGCACCACTGGGTACGGCAGCAACGACAGTCAAGGCAACCAAGGTAGTCGGAATGACTGCGGCTTCGTTTTACCACGCTTTATTACATAACGCACCCACAATCATAATAGAGCCTATGCAAAAATAGACTTGCGTGCGAGCGAGTCTTTCTTGTGCTGCAGCAGCTACTTCATTCTTCGCATCGAGTCTTCCGATTTGGGCACTTCACGAAAGCTCTTGCCCAAGTATGCGACCCGATGAAGAAAGCGCGGATGAGCGCGTTTCCCGCACACGCAACGACAGTGTTGTTGGCGACCTTCCCTCGTTCTCCAAGGAGCGCCAGCTTCGCCATACATCGTACGGTGCTATTTCCTTCTCAGGCAGAGTAGGAACTCCTCTACTCACTGATGCATTTCGTTTGTCCGCTCTAACGACAGAACATTTGCGGTCCGCCAGAGCGAATTTAACCCGCGCGATGTCCCGACGACACCCGTGAAGCAAACGCTTAGCGAGAGACAACTACGTGAGATGCGAATAAACATGCAATTGCTTCGCATCATGCCTTTCGACTAACCTTCAAGTTCTTTCCCCTTGAAGAGAAATCACAGACTGACATTGTCGCCAAATGCAATTCCTCATCCACACGTAAGTAAAACGCGTTTTTCATCACGCCTCCAGCATGACGTGCAGACAAAATCTCAGAGTTGCACTATCCCTGCATTTGAATGCGCTTCACATTGAAGCCGAATCTCCGCTCAGAAAGCCGAGTGCACTGCAGCTGAAATATCAATGCGAGCGCGATTTCGAGAAGTTCTGCGAGTCCAAAAACCGTCGCCGTCGTCACCGTCTAGCGCCAGCGATTGGTGGTACCCTGGAAGGAAGTCTGTGGCTTGAGGCTGAAAGGGCAAATGATGCCTGCGCTCGAGGTGCGTGAACTGTTCGTGATGACAGCAACACTGCGTTATGGCCAAACCGAGAGTTTGTTAGCAACTATACTCACCGAGCACACTCACCGTCTGTGCGTGCAAGCAGAGGAATTGGCGCTGGAGCGGTTAGTCCGCCGCATCTCCCCAGGACTGAGCAATTCGGCGTCCTCGCACACTGAGCTGCTCCGCATCCTACTCACTTGCCGCGAGTGCAGCGCGCGCGCCAACTTCTGCTCCGTGTGCACCGCGAAGGCGTCCGAGTTCTCCAGCGGGTACACGACGTCCGAGCTTGCCGCGCTCTACGGACGCGACCTGCCACCCGCCAACGCCGAAGCGCTCGGGGCATTCAAACAAGCGATCGCCGACCACGAGTTCCGCGCCACGCACAATGTCGAATAAACCAAATCCCTTCCATTGCTGGCATACTTTTATATCGAATATATTATAAATACAGTTAGACTCAAATTATACTGTTGTGCTCTATAATAGAGTACTAACATACTGAATCTTATACACTTTCATCACTCTTGTGATGCTAACCAAAGGGAATTTTCGTCTGGTACCAGCGACCATCACTCTGCTTCAACTTCCAAGAGCAAAATGAAGTCCATTCCGCATTCTGCACGATTCCGCATTCAAATGCATTGCCTCTCACAGCACCACATACAAAAAAACGTATCAGCAGCACGCAAGGCGTTCGAGAAAGCGCGTGCCGCTCCGTGGAGACCACGGCACCACCGACCATAAAGACTCTGCCGACGAAGCAAGAGATGCTGGACAAACTGGAAACGCAGCGCCAAGAGTTTCTCCAGGAGTACACGTGTGTATTGCCGTTCATGCGAAGATCCATTGTGTCTGCGTAGTTGCCCACGTCTTGCGTCGCACGTACTCGTTGTTTAATTTTTGTGTTGTGTGGACTCAACATCGTTATTTGTATGCATCAATAGTTTAGTTCGGTGTCGTGCGACAGAGCTGGAAAGGCGTGCATCGAGCGCGGAACAACGCGTGAATTTGCTCAAGCCGCAACGAGGCTTGCTGAACGCGCAAAACCACAAATTGCATTTCTGCTTGAGTTTTGTAAAAATGAGTGACGACCGTAATTGCGATAGAGTTAGGGGATGAGAAAACGATAGCATCACTCTGCTCATCACTGAGGGTCTTTGAGACCGAGGTGCGATGCTTTGCTACACGCATTTCTCGAGGCGCAGGCTCTGCCTTTAACACTACCTAACGAAAATGTTCGGTGCCACTGCGAAGCTTATCGATCGGGCGACGAAGCATGCGTGACATCCGAAAGGTCTCCTTGTGCGCAGAGGTTTTGCCTCAAAACAGAAGCGGTTGCAATGCGTCTTCTTTCTTCGAAGAATCTCACAGCCGCCCTGACGTTTGGAGTGGTCTTCGGCTGAATCAGTTTGAATTAGTCTCGCAGCAGCGAACCGCCGTAAAAAATGGATGCGAACAGGACGAGAACCAAAGCCGGCGAGTATGGGCAAGACGGAAGTTTGATGCGCATCGAAGTGATATCAATGCTCAAGCTAGCGTTTGTGACCCTACTCGGCGCTCTCTTTCTCACTTTGGTCACACTGATCGGCTACGGAGGAGCACCTGCCGTCTCTCGCTCCGATTGCACAAGCAACCCGACCAGATGCACGTCGGACTTCTCTCTTGCTCTCTTCGAAGAATGCTCAAAGAAAAACGTGACGATTAGCTCGCAACCTGAAGATGCTGGATTCAATGTGAGCGGATCGGTTCTCGCGATTGATGAGGTGCTTCGCCTCCCTCTGGATGAGCAGATTCCGATTCTCTCTTGCATGTTCGACGCGTGCACCAACACAACCGGTCGACCTGTCATCAGCAACAGTACAGATCAGCTGCAAGTGGCGCACTGCTCATTTGGACTCAATGGATTCCAGCACCGCAACAGGTACTTTTATCTGGAAGTTGCTTTCCCAAACATTCACCAGGATCAAGATCACTCGTTCAGCGTGACAATGACTCCGCGCGTAAAAGGCTTTTACGAAAACTCGACGAGCGGCAACAAAACTTCAGCAGAGATCATTCCCGACATCAGACAGCAGACTCTGACGGTCGAGTGCGAAGAAGGCGAGAAGTTTTGCGAGAGTCAGTATTTCTTGCGCTTCGGGGAAATTGACTTCAGCGATTACCAAGTCGACGTGCTCTTCAACTCGAGCGTCAGCTTGCCAATCAACGGAACCAATCCGCAGTTCAAGAAAACGTGGGGCACCGAATCGTTCACGGATTGGCTGATTGGTATCAAGATCTTTTGTTTGATCATTTCAGGGTTCGTTGCATTCTGGTACAATGTCAGTTTGGGCAAACTCTCGGCTCGCGAGCAGAATCTGGAGCAGGGCTGGGTGGCTGCGATCACCGTCACGCTGATCTTCTTCAATGACCCGTTCTACGTCGTCGAGGCCAACTACGGAGGCAACCCAGTGAAGATCCTGAGCCTCCTGTTCCAGGTCACGTTTTTCCAGATGCTGCTGTTATTCTGGTTGATCATGCTCGACAGTTTGCGACTCCAGGGGAAAATGAACGGCGTGTCAAACTCGCAATTTTCCACGCCGAAGATCACGTACATCGCGTTCTTTTGGTCCATCAACGTGATTTACCACGGGTACATGAAGTATTACAGCAACAACGATCCGACCTGGGACCCTCTCGAGGAAAATTCCCACTACGCATTGGTACAGGCGCTTTGTGCTGCGATGAGCGTCTTTTACGTCTTCTGGGTCGCGTACTTGGTGCTGCTGAGCCATCAAGAGATCCGTTCTCGACGCGCGCGGTACCGATACTTTGTGCTGTTGAACTTTTTCATGGTGATCATGTCCTTCATCGGTCTTGGCACCGGTGCAGTCTCGCCTGCTCCGTCCAGTGGAGGCCAATGGACACTCTTCCAAACGCTTTTCAACGTGTACGTCTACGCGATCGCGTATCTCTACGCACCGTCCTCGACAGCGCTCAAGACAGCAAAGAAGCGAGCTCAGGACCGCGGAAACATGGACCCCGAAGCAAGTCCCGTTCTAGGAAAACCGGTGCACCCGGCCCCGATCGATGTCAACGACGTCGCCACCGGAGGGCTTGATCTCGCTTAAGGGTGCTTGAAGACCACCACAGAAAAGGAGCTGTTGCTCGAGGACACAACTGTGAACGGCAAAGAAAGAAAGAAAGGAAGCCACCACCACAAACGTAAGGTAGCAGCCATTCCTGCTGAATGAATTCACTTTTCCTATGTACTCTTCTCGGTGGCATGTCGTGCCACGTGTATCCTCCACGATAGCAGATTGCTGCCTCGTTTACACGACGTAGTTTGTGTTTCAAGCAGCAGCGCGGATGGGTGACTGCAACGGCCTTGGTCGCACCTGCTCATCTATTTTCGATCGCGAGTAGCGAGGTGAAATGCTGAGCGTCGTGTCTATTTGTGTAGAATCACCAAAGAAGAGATTTCTTCGAGCGCAGACCATAACGCAGGCTGTACATTTTCTACTGTGCTTCTTGGTCCATGCTGCTAATCATACCGAGCGAAATATGAGTAAATGCCGAGATTGATGCGACCGACGCGGCTCACCATTTCCCTCGTGTGCGACACTACACCTGACGACAAAGTATGGCGGTATCCAGTAGTAGTGGTCCGCATACTGACGAAAATGGTGCCATCACCACTTCGTCTCTTGGGTCCCAGAGCAAATCCTCGTGCTGCTTGAATTAAGTCGTGTGGCGATCGCGGATCAGCTGGTCCACGTGCTCAAGTCTTTTCGTGGCGCGCAGCAGCAACAGCTCCTACTTCTGCTTCAAGCGCTGGCTGCAGAGGGCCGTCTCGACCACGTCATCGCGCATTTCGACCGCAAACTCGACGTGAAGGACGAGATGGACCGGTACCTCCAAGATCTGCTCAAGATGCACCACTACATCACACACCACGATGTCGACGCCGAGCTCTCGACCGCGATGATTCAACTCTACGGCGCCTTTGGCGATCGCTTGGACCGGCAACTCGTGACGAGAGTGTTCCAGACCATTGGCTTTTCCGCGAGCTGCGCCACGTTTTGCTTTGTCTGCGCCAAGCTGCCGTTCAAATATCAGCAGGGATTACTCACGCTTTTCGCCGACGATCCCCCGGAACTAGGCACGTGGATGGAATGGCTCGCAAAGGTGAACCGTGGTAGTGCGGATGCCAACAGTGGTACTGCAGGTGACACTGGCGAACTTTTGTTGAACGGAGTTGCACTTCTTTGTGTGCATCTTTTGCCAGTGCGGAACGAGTTTGCAGTTCCCGATACACAAGTCAAGTATTTGGGTAAGTTGCACTTTTACATATCGAGACCAAGTCATTTGCTCAGGTGAGGGCACCCTCAGAGGACTCATTACACTCTGCAAGAGAAGCCCCAGAGGAGGCTCTCACAGTGCACGAGAGGAGCAGACTGACTGTGCATAACCATCAATAAAATCACTTTCCAATTTGACTCAGAACCAACAGGTTATGAGCCCAAAGGCTGTGGGCACATCAATGAAGGCACCGTCGGATTTGCTCGGATCCGACAATTGGTTTCACTGGGAGTTCAACATGCGGATGACCCTGGCGAAGAAGGGTCTGCTCGAGCACATCGTCGTGGAGAAGACTGGAGGCGACGAAGAGTGGAAAGTCAAGGACATGAAGGCCTTTGCGATTATCGCGCAAGGCGTCCAGCTCGAGCACCAGACCAAGATCCGACGCGCGAACACGGCCAAGCAAGCATGGGTGACGCTGTCCGAGTTCTACAACCGCGCCAACCTGCAGAATCGCGTGGCAATGACTCGCCGTCTCCACGAGTTCAAGATGGAACTTGGGTCGACTGTGGCGGCGCACCTTGACCGCTTCGATGAGTTGGTCGTTTCGATGGAAGCCGTTGGTGAGCCGATGGACGAGGGTCGACAGCTTGTCATCCTACTTGGCAGCATGCCTAGTGAGTTTGACATCCTGGTGTCCATCATTGAGAACACGCTCAATCCAACTTTGATCGACGTGAAGGAGAAACTTCTGAAAGAGGACGAGAAGCACAAGGTGAAGGTGTCGAGTGAAACTGCGTTCAAGGCTCGTGCTACTGGGAGCAGACACAAGAACACCAAGAAGGCGAGTTTTGGCAAGCAGAGGCCGAAGACAGGCACGTTTGGCGGCAAGTGCTACGCGTGCGGCAAACTTGGCCACAAAGCCGTCAGCTGCAACCAGCGAATGAAGAGCGAGAGCGACGAACTGACGTTCATGGCTAGCAACGTCAAAAGTGACGGCTGGCTCTTGGATAGTGGAGCATCGTCGCACATGACGCCGTTCAAGGACGACTTCACCATGTATGAGACACTTGAGAACGCAGTCGCAATCACAATCGCTGATGGAGCGACGATGAGTGCTGTTGGCACAGGAGACATCGTGATTGCACTAAAGAACGGGAAGCAAGCGACAGTGAAGAACGTGCTCTTCATTCCAGGGCTCGACAGACGACTGCTCTCAATTGCGAAGATCACTGCAAATGGCATGAATGTGGAGTTCGGCATCGACTCCTGCGTGATAAAGAAAAACGGCGTTGTGGTGATGAGCGTTCCAAAATGCGGCAACGTGTACAAGCTGCACTGCTCTTCGCCAGCTGCATTGATGGTAGAGCACTCGGAACGGCAGTCCGAGTGGGAGCTCTGGCACGCCCGACTGGGCCATCCCAGCTTTGAACGAGTGCGCAAGTCGCAGCCGGTGACTGTGGGGTTGCCAACGCTCACCAAGGGTACAGGTGGTATCTGCGGTGGATGCGCGAAAGGAAAAATGACTGTGGCGTCGTTTCCTAAGCAGCCCAGTCATGTGAAGACATCGAGCGTCCTCGAGCTGATCCACTCAGACGTCATGGGGCCAATGAAGACACAAAGTAGCGGTGGATCGCGCTACATTCTTCTCTTCGTGGATGACTTCTCGCGGCATGTGACCGGGTATTTTTTGAAGAAGAAGAGCGAGGTGTCGACCAAGTTCCAAGAGTTCAAGGCTCTTCTTGAGAACCAGACTGGCAATCGGATCAAGAAGGTGAGAACCGACAATGGCTCCGAGTTCGTGAACAAAGCGTTTGATGCAGTTTGTGCAGCTAGTGGCATTGTGCATCAGCTGACCACTCCATATAGCCCGCAGCAGAACGGCCTCGTCGAGCGCATGAACAGATCCGTGATTGAGATGGCAAGGTCGATGCTGCACTACAAGCGAGTTGACTACAAGTGGTGGGCGGAGGCAGCCAACACCGCCATTTACCTCACGAACCGCATGACGAATGCTGCGCACCCACACTCCACTCCGTATGAGGTTTGCTACGGAAAACCACCGCGAATGGATCACCTCCGTGTGTTCGGCTCGATTGGCTATGCTCACATCGAGAAAGAAAATCGCACCAAGCTGGACGCCAAGAGCTACAAATGCATGCACTTGGGCTACTCTGACCAAGCCAAGGCGTACAGAGTGCTTGACATCTCAACGAACAAGGTGAAGATGAGTCGCTCGTTGATCGTAGATGAGCGAGAGGTAGACGGAATCTACAGCGACATTGAGCCGCGCGACGTGAGCGAGGTCGTCTTCTGGCGAGATGAGTACGACAACGACCGAGACACCATGCTGGTTGATAGTGTGGGTGGAAATTGCAATCCAGATGTTGAGATGCGCGACGCAGGCGCTTGTGAAGAACACGAGGGTACTGAAGCTGAACAATTGCAAGTTCGCGAGACCTATGATGACATTCAACACCCGCGTGCAGATGGCGATGTCAGGATGAGTGACGGAGAGCAAACCAATGAGCTTGTTGTCCGCGAACTACCGTCAACAAGCAGCAACGCGATGGTGTTTCACCCAACGTTGAACTCTCGCCTGAGATCGAGGTTCCAGACATCACCAAGAGTTTCTGGCTCGATTGCAGATTCTATTGGGCAAGCGAATCCAATGCTCACCGTGAACTCAGACCAGACTTCGAGTCCAGCCCCTGACTCCATTGTACTGTTCAACCAGCCAAGTGGGAGACTCGATGACGACTCAAATGGTGTAATGGGCCAAGGCTGCCATTACATGCAAGGTGGCTCTTTGTGTGTGTCACACACCACCTTGTGGAAGTGCATTGTGGGTGCGAAGATATTGGGTGAAACACATAAAAGTGATCCCCACATGCACAGGTGACGTCATCGCCTGACGTCAGAGCAATCTATGTCTGAGTTGAGTGTTGGTCGCTCGCAATCATTGAGGTTCGGCGTGATTACGCACAACAGTACTCTAGACACGTGAGTGATGGTTCCTACTTGGTAAACTGCACTGGTGATGAGACCGACGTGTCTCTGCCACCTAAAGTGTGGCGCGAGCCAATCACTTTGCAGGGAATTTTCCACGGGACGTCAAGTTCAAGTTTCTCGAAGATCCCCTGGGTTCAACCTCAGTGTACCCTAGGTTTTATATATCAGATTCATAGGTTTTATTGTGCATGTTTAGGTTTTAGTTATAAAGCCTCTAGGAGCCCTAGTGGTGTTTTACATGTAGTGTCAGGAACCATAAGCTCATTTCAATTCAGTTGCATTTTTGCCAAGTTCCCCTCAAGTCTTCCTCTCAAGCGCAAGCGTGCGTGCTGTGTTTGAGGCTGTCTCGGATAGCCTCTTACACCTGGTAGCACTTCGTAGTCCTTCCAACGACCAAGTCAAGAGTCTGCATAGGCCGCTTGTGCAGCGTGCGCGGACATTCCAAGACCCCTGTCCGATTGTGAGAAACAATGGAAGGGATTGAGACGCCGATGGGCTCGATGCCTGGAGAGACCGTGGAGCTGACGAATGAGCGTTTTCCTCATTTGTCGAGCCACGAGTGGGCAGCCCTCGAGCGTATGCGAGCGGTCATCGGTGAGGCGGCTGTGATCAGTTTGCTGAGATCAGCGTCACCGGATGAGCAGAGGAACGTGGCTACGAGCTTCATGCATCACGAGATCATGAACTCTCATCGACAGCCCGCAACTCCTGTCACGACGATGAGAGTGGCACCTCTGAAGCTCGATGTATCTCCGTACCGTGGCGGAGAGAACGAACCTCTAGCGAGATGGTTCGTTGAGTTGGATGCAGCGATCACTGCAAGACAACTACGGGACCCAATGCAGCAAGTGTTGTTTGCGATGTCAAACCTTGCGGGCCGAGCGAAGAGTTGGGCGTATGGGAAGCGATTGGCGGAGCCACATTGCTTCTACGACCTGGACGACTTCAAGCGAGAGCTGAAGAAGGCTTTTGAGCCTCCGCAGAGCGAATTTCGGGCTCGCGCTGAGTTCCTAAAGCTTCGTCAGGGTAAATACGACCTACACTCGTACGCTCAACGAGCACGATACCTCGTGTCAAGTATCGTGAATGAGCCGATTGATGCCTCAACGCAAGTTGTGACATTCATGGCAGGGCTCAATGATGATCCAATTCGGAACCAGCTGTTCCGCGAGTACCCCAAGACGCTGGATGAAGCCATCGAGCGAGCGATGCAAGAAGAATTCAGCATCAAGCAAGCCAAGTTCAACGGTTTCGGCCCTCGCCCTGTTCGACAACTGTAATGGGCTATACCTAGCCATTACATGAAGGTGCGGCTGTGTCCTACTTTAGTGTGCCACACACCACCTTCAGTGTGCATTGTGGAGAGACAATTAACAAAGGGATTACGGTATGACAGTCCCCACATGCACATGTGACGTCATCCCATGACGTCACGAGCGCTCTCTGTGCTGATCAGTGCAGAATGTTGTTCACATGTACTAATCAGTACATAGTGATGACATCCATGTACTAATCAAGTACTGAGTGATGGTTCCTACTTGGGAAACTGCACAGGTGATGAGACCGACGTGTCTCTGCCACCTAAAGTGAGTGGCTGTAGCCAATCACTTTGCAGGGAATTTTCCACGGGACTTCAAGTTCAAGCTTCTCGAAGATCTCGCAGGTTCAACCTCAGTGTACCCAAGGTTTTATATATCAGATTCATAGGTTTTATTGTGTATGTTTAGGTTTTAGTTATAAAACGTGTAGGAGCCCTTGGGGTTCATTTACATGTAGCGACAGGAACCATAAGCATTTCAATTCAGTTGCAATTTTACCACCAAGCCCTCAAGTCTTCCTTCCTCCCTCCAAGTCGGGAGACGCTTCCTCTGGCACAAGCGTGTGTGCCGTGTTTAAGGGACTGTTTGGAACAGCGCCCTTTTACACCTGGTAGCACTTCGAGCGGTCCTTCCAGCGACCCAGTGAAGCGAAAAGGTTTGGCGACGCGGCTTTGAGCACGTCGCGCATTCCTGTCCAAGACCGAAGACCCTGCGAGCATCCTTGTCGTGGACATGGATGCTACAGGAACCCCACTCGGTCCAGCAGTACCGGAAACTGTCGAGTTGACTATTGAGGGTTTCCCTCACTTGTCTTCTCATGAGTGGATGGCACTTGAGCGCATGCGAGATGTCATCGGAGAGGCTGCTGTGGTCAGTCTGCTTCGATCGGCGTCTCCGGAAGACCAGAAGAGCGCGGTGGTCAGCTTCATGCACCACGAGATCATGTCCTCCCGGAAGCAGGTCGCAACCCCTGTTTCCTCATTTAGGACGGTGCCATTGAAGCTGGACGTCTCTCCGTATCGCGGCGGAGAGAACGAGCCTCTTTCGAGATGGTTCGTCGAGTTGGATGCAGCCATCACTGCAAGACAACTTCGTGACCCAATGCAGCAAGTGTTGTTCGCGATGTCCAACCTTGCGGGTCGTGCAAAGAGCTGGGCTTATGGGAAGCGTTTGTCGGATCCAAACTGCTTCTACAGCTACGAAGACTTCAAGGCAGAGCTCAAGGCAGCGTTTGAACCACCGCAGAGTGAGTTCCGTGCGCGCGCCGGGTTCCTCAAGCTTCGCCAAGGCCGTTTCGATCTGCATTCGTATGCACAACGAGCGCGCTTCCTGGTATCAAGCATCGTGGACGAGCCGATTGACGTTCCGACGCAAGTTGTGACGTTCATGACGGGTCTGAACGATGGTCCGATTCGGAACCAACTGTTCCGCGAGTATCCCAAGACGCTGGACGAAGCCATTGAACGTGCCATGCAAGAAGAGTTTAGCATGAAGCAAGCCAAGTTCCAAGGGTTTGCGTAGAGACCAATGCGGCAATCGAATGTTGCGCATGATGGTCCCGAGCCTATGGATATCTCGTACATTTCCACGCCTGGAAATGAGCGTCCTCGCAACGATGGGAAGTGTTTCCGTTGCGGAAAGCCGGGTCACATTGCTCGGAACTGCAAGGTGTCTTTGCCGGGTCGGCAAACGACACAGGGTGCTCGCTCGAACAACCACGATCGTTCTTACGGTCGTCGGTTCGAGCGGTCACCTGGGCCAAAAAACGGGAATGGACGGTAGGGTCGGGGCCTCCTACTGGCCCGGAAAAGAGGACTGTGGACGTTGTGGAGACACAGGACTCTGGCCCCTATGTGCATCAAGCACACGCAGTTTCCACTATGAGTGAGAAGAGTGTCAGTCGAACGTCAAGTTTGATCGTTCACAAAGTTCATGTAGACGGTATTGCAACGCCTCTACGAGCTTTGGTTGACACTGGTGCGTCGAACAATTTTGTTCGAAATGAAGTGATCGTCAGGCATGGTGTCTTCGTGCCTGATGCGAATAAAGACAAGACAATGATTATCCGGTTGGCCAACGGGTCAACTGTGAAGATGCCAAAGCGCGTGGTGCGCTTGGCAATGAAGTGTGAAGATTTCCGAGGTGAAGACGAGTTCATTTTACTCGACCTCGATGACAAGTTTGATCTGATTCTGGGAATGCCATGGTTGAAGCGTTATCAACCTAGCATTGACTGGATGAAGATCTCCGTTGACAAGTCACGTGATGTTGACTTGTGCTGCACAACAACGGATGAAGTGGTGTGGGTTTACACATCTGTGGAAGAGATCCCAGATGACCCTCGTGATATTGCGGTGTGCGATGGCCCCCCATGTTCACGAGCGGTACCCATCTTGAAGAAGACTACTGGAGGTGGAGCAGTCAGGCGCCAGAAAAAGACTGTCTCCTTTGCCATCGACCCCATGGATGAGGCGATGTGCGTGGAAGAAACGAATGGGAAAAGAGCCGAAGAGCCATCCCGAGAGAAGAAGAAGAAGACCAGCAAGAAGAGTGTCCCGTGTGCCCCTGATCAAGGTACATGTCAAGGTGACGAAGGAAGTGTCCAAGCACAAGACATTTCAAGCGAGTTTGCGAATATCGCGGTCTACAATGAAGATGGTGACGTGGGTGTAATCCGTCACGTGAAGATTGAAAATCCTCCAAGCTCAGTCGAAGAGTTGATTTCCTTGCCGTGGATGAGCAAGAAGACGCTGAAGCGTAGCCTAGCGAAAGGCGAAATTTCGCAGGTCTGCATGATCGTCGTGTTGACGATGCAGAAGACATCAACACGGTATCAGCAACGGAGGCTGAAGTGTTCGATGAGAAGACACGGAAGGAGAGGTTCGAGGAGCAGTCATGGGACGCTCTCAAGACGAACCCCGTGTATGAACTTGTCAAGGAATATGAGGACATATTCCCAGACAAGGTGCCGGACGAACTGCCATTCGATAGAGGCGTTCGTCACGAGATTGACATACTTCCTGGCACAAAGTATTGTATCACACGACAGTGGCCGTTGCCAAGAGAACACGTCGTTGCGCATCGACGACCGTTCTTTGCGCAACGTGCTTAAGGTGGGCATGTGCGAGAGAGCAAGTCTACACATTGTAGCCAACTTTGTGTGAAGAAGGCAACTGGTGGGGCGCATGTTCACGCGTTCACAAGTGACGACGCTACCATTCCAGCCCAGACTCCGGTTCCACGCAAGGCTATGACCCTGATGGATTGGTGGCAGCACCGTCTTCAGTGCTATCGATCTGAAAGATGGGTCCTATCAGATTCGAATGCGCGAAGACGATGTACCACTAACTGCAGTGAGTACCCCGAGTGGTATGCTGTGGGAATGGTTAGTGATGCCACAGGGTTTGAAGAACGCTCCTGCGACTTTCAATCGAACGGTCACGAATGTGCTTCGTCCATTGAGAGGGTTTGCACCGAGTCACTTTGACGATATATTCGTTCATAGTAAAACCACGGGTGAAAAGTCTGACATTGATGTTCATCTTGACCATCTCCGTCAAGTCTTTCAGGTCATGCGAGAGAACAAGCTCTACGCTAACCTGAAGAAGTGCATATTCTTTGCACCAGAGATCCCCGTTCTCGGTTGCTTTGTGGGAAAGCATGGTGTTCGAGTCGATCCGGAGAAGGTCAAAGCTATTGACGATTGGCCTGTGCCTCAGAATGTCAAACAGCTGAGACAATGGCTGGGTCTGGCCAACTACTTGCACAAGTACACGCGCAACTATGCAGCGTTGGTGCAACCCCTCACACAGCTCCTGAAGAAGGACATTGAGTGGGAGTGGTCCAGTGACCACCAAATGGCATTTGCCGAAGTCAAGAGGAGTTTGCGAGAAGCTCCCGTGCTGGCAATTGCAAACCACGACAAGCCTTTTCATGTGGTTTGCGATGCAAGCGATTATGCCATCGGTTGCGCATTGATGCAACACGATGATGAGGGTCATGAGCGAGTTGTGTCGTACCAGTCACGACAACTCCGACCCGCAGAACGGAACTACCCAGTTCATGACAAAGAACTTCTTGCGATGAAGTATTCTTTGGTCAAGTTCCGTGTGTATCTGCTTGGAGAGGAGCGCTTCGCGATCTACACAGATCATGCGTCGCTGCGTACAGCAGTGAAGACTCCTCACTTGTCGCAAAGAATGGCGAGGTGGTTCTCCTTCTTTGCAGAGTACAACTTTGTTGTACACTACAAGCCAGACAAGACGAACATCTTAGCGATGCGCTGTCCAGACGTCCGGACTATGATCCGAAGACCAAGAGTGACAGACACGGCCGGAGCGTGTCGGACTCTGTGAATACTTCAAGCGATCGCAGTGCAGCAACGACTACAGTGCGAGAAGACATTGTCGAAGGTACAGTCCTGACGAACATTCAAGATTTGTTAAAGTATTTCAAGGACCTTCATACAGGCACTGCAAGGTCTTCCGTCGCCAAGGTCGCGAGTTCAACGCTACTTTCCGCTACCACACAATTTGGTTGTTGTACTAGCGGTTGAGGTACGGGGAGTACATCAAGGTTGTTGTTCCAACGACGAAGTCTGCGCCCCATCGACTCTTGTATGATACCATGACAGTCCCTCGTGTGGCCATGGGTCTCGGACTTGAGCAAACGGTTTCTCATAGTCTTTCCGCGCCGGGATTACGTGGACTGCTCACACAGTTATCGCAAGTGTGGTTCGCAGTATGGGTGAGGAGCTTTCTAGGATCTGCGAGACGAGTGTGCAGGGGGTGGACCTTTCTGTTTCCCTAGAGCCCACGGCGTTCATTGGTCGGTCCCAGTCAGACAAGTTGAGTCTGTTACAGGGAATAGTGGGATTTCATATTGCGGACTTCCGCGTGAACAAACCACGACTCAATGATATCCTTGTGTTTGTGGACCGATTCAGCAAGATGGTCATCTGCGCCTGTTTCGGCAAGATCTCAAGCCGAATGACGGCCAAAGGTCTTGTAAACGGCTAGTCTCGTCTGCATGGCCCTGCCCGTTGAGATGTGCTGACCGTGCCACTCGGTTTACCGGTCCAGTTTTGGCGTGCACTGTTCGGACTTCTGGACACCAATTGGCCAATGGCAACAGCTGCACATCCATACACGGTGGTCAACACATGGCGAGTGAATCTGTTGTCCTGTGAAGAGCGTTTTGGCGGGGACAGTTATTCGACGTCTTTCAAGAGTGGAGTGAGTTTCTCCCTTTGCCGAGTTTGCGTTGAAACAACTCCACGCATTTCTCGACCGGGTCACTCTCATTTTATGTGACTATGGCAATTCACCCTCGAGTGCCGGCTTCCATAATGGTGAGGTCTCTATCTACCTTAAGTGTGGGAAGGGACTACGGCTAAAGGCAATAAGCCGCAGTCGTCGGATGACCTAATGCTGTTGCCGAGTTAAAAGCCAACGTTGACTCGATAAACCCTCAAACGCTCATCCTATCTTGAGGAACATCAAGTCGATGACTTTAAGATTGGGAGGAGAACAAAACAACCTTGGGAGTTATGGTTCGCAGACGACCAAAATACGCGAATGAAGCAATCAGGATCTGCCAAGGAGCACAGACAAGAGCGGAGAGAGGAAGCACCCAGCAAGTATATAAAAATCAAGGATCTTAGTAGTTCCTTTAGCACGGCGAACCTGCCTGAACATGCAGTGTCCAACTTGGGAAGCTCGAAGCTTCTGCCAAGGTTCATTGGACCGTTCAAGGTGGTTAAATGCAATGGTGATGCCTATACGCTAGACATACCTACACGCATGCGTCTACACCCGACATTTTATGTGGGTAGACTGAAGCCTTACCTTCCAAGTGGATCTGCGGATCCTACGAGATCTTCCGCAAACGATCGAGCTGATCGTGAAGCTTCTCCACGTGATTGCGAAGAGCAAACAGCTCATCGCTCTGGAGATTCTTCTCGGCGTACAGGAGTTGCAGGACGTCGAAGGATTGACCCTTCACTGCCTCCAGCGCTTGAAGACGAGAATGGTACTCGCCACGAAGTACC